>JAMKCH010030358.1:0-41202 GCA_023653785.1 Ophioderma brevispina
ATTAAAAAACCAGGAAAAGTAAAGGATATAATTAGAACAAAACAGTAAACAATTTGTTTCCAGTAGGCCACGGCCACATTTTGATTTTGGAGCCATTTTACCATTTTGTTTTTAAAAAAAGATAAAAATATTAAAATTTGAATTATTTAAGACAAAAATGTTCAGACATTGAGTTTTTTAAATATAAATGTATTTTTTTTTAATTTTTTAGGTTTTTTCTTTTTTTAATTAATTTAACACTAAAATATGTTTGCAACTGTTTTTACTTGCCAGTTGGCCTAATTTGAGCTATTTCTGGGGGAAAATCCTTTTCAAAAACTTATTTAAAAAATTAAAATAGTGGAAGCAACATTTCGCGCATTTAGGGTTTGGTCTACCTACGGAAACAAACATTTTTGGTGGCCTTGGGCCATTTTAATAAAGCTGACCTCAAGCTTGTTTTGTGAGTTTTCCCCCCCAAAAAATGCAATGTGCTTGTCTTATCCCGTCTCTCATGTTGGGTTATCTTTTTACTTGATCATGGCACTATGTGGTCAAAACAAGCCCAATTTTCTTTAAAGTAATTTTCTTCCAAAATCTATAATTGTGTTCATCTACCTATTCTCCAGCCCAAGCAAATTCTCTCAATTTCTACCACCCTACCATAGGTGTACTATAAATAAATCATGATCATCTTCTAAATGTTGCACTGTTGTAACATTTTTTTAATGAAATACCAAATTTTGGGAAAACCAAAACACACAAAACCAACAAAATTGCTGGTAACAAGTTTGAGACAACTAGTTTCCGCTTCAAACTTAAACACAAATAAAGTTAGTCTGTCACAAATACCTTCTGTTTGCCTTTATATTCAAGACTTCACCTTTCATGGGGGTGTGAAACTCAAGGGGGGCAATGCAACAGGCAAATGAGCACAATTTGAGTTAAAACAAAATTAAAAGTTGAGCAGAGTTCAGAAGTTACATCATGTTGCAGACCCTTTGGAGGGAATAAAGCAACATGCGTCAGTACACTGAGGTTCTATGGCTAATCTTTCCTTATATGGCAACAGGGCATAACATCTACTGTAACATAACAAGGCACAAGTGTTTTTAATTGCCCGTGCTTATAAATATCACAACACTGCCTGGTGTTAAAAACCACCTATCAACATATTATCTTAATGTAAACTAGCGGTTGTTCCCGCGCATGCAACCGCTAGCTGATTTGGATGGGAGCGGTCACTAACGGTTGATCATAATTCAACATGATGCAAAACTTCAGGCGACATAATATTTTCTTCCAAGCCATCTCCGTTATTTGCCTTTTCGCTTTGTCACAAATTCACACATTCACTAAGTCAAGAGCTTATTTTCCCCACACGTTAGCTAGAATGAGCCAAGGAGAACGTTTACTGCCAATAGGCCAACCAATGAACTCCCACTCCCAAAGGACCCCCTCCGTTGAGTAGCTGGGGTCGGAGGAATGGAAAGGGGATACCCATTGGAAGATATTATTGCGCAAAATCGGGAAATTTTATGCAAAATCAACCGTTGGCGCTACCCTCAGATCGGGATGATCTTTGCCTTGGACCGGCCTGACGTTTCCCTGCCAGAGACTTTTGAACCCCCACCCCCCCCACCCCAACCACAATGCTTGCCAATAGATTGTCATCGAGAACACGTGCCCTGTGCGCCGCCTTTAAGGGGGCGAAAGCGGCCGGGGAAAACGGGCGCAATTATTTATGGGCAAATAGGCTGCAATGATTAAAAAAAACTTTAAGGATAACCATGATTAGTCTATTTAAAAACTCTTATATAAATCTGGATTTCATTATTTAGTCTTTTGGTATGACCCTTTTTTCAGCCACTTTGGGAATCTTTCCAAATCTTAAACAATTTTGAAAATTAAGTCCAATTCCGCAACTGAAGCCAACATTTCCAAATTTGCGCAAAAATAAAGGTCAAAATTTGAAGAAAGAAAAAAATTGCACAAATTTGTCACGGTTAAATTAAATTCTTGCATGGTTAGAGCTATGGCTCCCTTTTTCGGCAAAAATCATTATAGATATAGGCCCTACTTCCAGATTCCCGGAGGGCCAAGTACGAGTCCGTCCCTACCCAAAAAAAGGAAACTGAGCCCATCCACGGCCATATCAATATTTTGTCATCTCTTAAAACCAAGATTGAAATCAATATTATAAGATTGCGGTATTGTGAAGGAAAGATTTAAAGTCTTTAATTCAATCCTTGTAAAAAATTCGCAGTATCTTGCAAAAACCAAGAACATATGCCTAAACTTACAACTTTGAGGTGATTTGCTTTTTACCACTGCTGTTGTTTATAACTTATTGTATTTTATTTTGCCATTCATAGTATGATTTTTTTGAGTAAGAATATGGAAAGGAAATTCGCTTTTCCACCAAATACATGAGCCGTAGTAGAGTGCCCCCCTCCCGGATTTTCGCAACGCCGATGGGAAAGACATATCAAGCGAGTGAAATAATGAACAGGTCAGTATATTTTTAACAGTCTGGGCCAACAAATTACAAAATTACAGTACCACCTTTAAAGCCAATTTTGGTATATGGTAAATCTTTTTCAAATCTTAAACCAATTTCTGAAAATTAAGTCCAATTTCCTCAAGCTGAAGCCAAAATTTGCGCAAAAAGGTCAAAATGAAGAAAAAAATGGCCACACAAATTGTCACGGTAATCTCTGCGTGGTATCTATGGGATTCATCCTTGTAAACACGTCGGCAGTAATGTTGGCAAAAATAAGAACATATGCCTAAAATTAACCAACTTTGAGGTGATTTTGCTTTTAACACTGCTGTTGTTTTCTCTATTGATTATTATTTTGACCATTTATTAGTATGTTTTTTTTTTGAGTATAAATAGGCTAAATGAATTCCTCTTTTACACAATACATGAGACGTTTAGAGTGCCCCCTCAGGATTTTCGCGACGCCGATGGGAAAGACATAGGTCAACCGGCTCGCGAGCGAAATAATGAAAAAAAGGTTCGTATTTTTTAAACAGTACTGGCCAAAAAATTACCAAAATTTACAGTACCCCTTTTAAAGCCAATTTGGATATGGTAACTTTTTTAAATCTTAAACAATTTCTTGAAAAAAATTAAGTCCACTTTCCTCACTCTGAAGCAAAAATGTGCGAAAAAGGTCAAAATTTGAAAAGAAAAAAAGGGCAAAATTGTCACGGTTAAATCTCTGCGTGGTATATCTATTGGGATTCATCTTGGTAAACAACTTCGGCAGTCATGTTGCATAAAATCAAGAACATATGCCTAAAATTACAACTTGAGGTGATTTTGCTTTTTACCATGCTGTTGTTTTTTTTATCTATTCTATGTTATCCGGGAGGGGTCATTCAATATGACATGGTATGGGATAGCGATTCCAAACCCAGGGCTTCGGTTGACAGAGGGACTGATTACAATGGGGTCTTTGGGGTGAGAGATGATGAGACAGCCAAACGCCCCCAAAATAGGGGTTTTCCATGTGAAAAATTTGCAAAAATTTCCAAAAAAGTTCAGGCTATTGGTGATATATTTCGCTGGCTTTGTTTCCGGTATTGCGTGCGGGCGTGTAAATTTAGCACAGGGATAAGCTGGCAGCTTCCATGATTGTTACCAAGGAGTTCCCTGGACGCGCACTCTCTATTATAAGCCCCACATCAAGAAGACCAAAGAGGTAAAGGTTGTTCACAAGATAAAGGTGTGCTCGTCCACATATACCCTAAGATCGAAGGCACTTTGCCCTGTGCTACTCAGTTGCAAAGTATACTTGCCTTGTATGGGAAAGATCAACCCATGCCAAGAAAGCTTATCCAGCATTAAATGCCTCCTACGGCTACACCAGATGTCTTCGTCCACTCCAATGGCCACTTTACACATCCTAGCCAGGAATTGCTCCAGACATCCGTCATAGGTAGAAAGCATGCAAGAGCCCGTAGCTGCCAAGTATCTAGTGAAGCACCCTATGTCCGGACAAAAACCAGATGCTAACCGCCTTAAATCCAGAGAGTTTCTTAGGCAAGTCCAACACATTGAAACAGTCTCTAAGAAATATAAGTGAGAGTCCGCCTTGTGGAAAAGAAAAAGAACGTGCTATCAACCAAGTAACATCTATTGGCATTGACCTGGGTGAGCCTCTTCCACCGGGGCGACTCCTCAGGGGCTGAATGGAGATGTCTGAACAGATTGAGAACCAGAAGCGGCCGATCTAAGGTTTCCTTGAAGAAGGGGGGCTACCTAGGAAGCAATCAGGACAATACCTGTGATTAGCTTAATTGGCTTAACAAATGGTTGTTAGCTTAATTGGGATAAGAGCGCCGTGCTAGTGCGGTTCTAAATGCCAGCCAATCGCATGTGTTTTTTCTCATCAACCACTGCATGTGCTGTCCCCTCTCCAAAGAAAGATTAATAAATTACTCATTCTTGTCTCATATGAACAAGTGTACTAAGCCAGTTCAAATGTCAGTTCTTATAAAGAAAACAATGTAAAAATCCTGTTGCAAACGGTCCTCAGAGAACTACCTCAAAATGCAAAATGTGGGGTTCTGACCAAAGATGGTAAAGCAACAATGTAAAGTTAAATCATGACACTTATGGCCCAGACGTCCATCACCAGCCATGTTCCCAGCAAGTGCTTCCCCAGTATTGGGCAGTCCGTGGTATACGTCCATTTCAAAAGAGCCAGCGACAGTGATGTGTAAAGTGGCCGTCATCTCCCCAGTATCTATCGACTAATCACTTGCTCCATTACCCTAAAGGAAATGGGGCCATGATTGTGAACTATATGACACCAATCTGACTGATATCAAACTCACCAATAGAGTGGACTTAGAACTGGCAATTCTCCGCGTCACCTTGATCTATGTTTCCACAATGCCTCACCGAGGAAGCAAGAACTCATGTTTGATATAGGGAAGCCTTTTGACAGAGTGTGGAATCCAGGGTCTTAATGGCTTTTGTCAATGTGATTCTCAGTTAAGATGTTGAAACTGGCTGCAGGCCTACATTTGTGGAACGTTCCTCAGCGTCATCCTTAAAGGTCCCAGGAAATGAGATGGAAAAAACCTCGCCAAACCACATCCGTTGTGGGATATTCCATTCTAATAAACAGGCCAGAAAAAAAAAAAGAATACAGCTACAGATGACATCATTTGTGGAACTATTAATTATAGTCAGTGTCATGAATAGATCACACCAGTCACCTGGAATTTCGATTACTCTCTGATAAAATTCAAGGCGCCACAACTTATGTCATCACCAACCCAAATATGAATGCCTTTCTGGTCCCTCACTTACACTTAAGTTTGATGGGGGTAATAAAATAGGCTAAGCCTTACAACCCCATATCCAATTTCAGTCAATAGTGGTCCAACTGATTTTTGACAACTGGTTTGTTGACTTTGCTTCAGCTACATGGGACGGGAGTTTATGTTCCACACTTCTATGACACGATTTGAGAAGAAATACTTCCTGCAATTTAGTCGAGCTCCTGTAATCTCTCCGGATATGACTTGTTCTTGCGACTCGGAATTAGTTTTGTCGCCCTTCTCTGTACTTTTTCCAACAAGTCTATATCTTTTCTTCCGATAATGGACACCATTCTTGAATTCAATATTCTAGGTGTGGCCTTATCTTTTAGAGGTAGTGAATAATTTCTTGTCATAGTGTTTAAAGGTCCTTTTGATGACCCGTAATGTGACATTGCTTTATTTTCAGCTGCTGCACTCTGTCTGCTGGTCTTATACAATCTTCTGTAAGTATTACACCCAAGTCCTTTTCTTCTGTATCATGAGGAATTTCTTCTGTGCCAAGCTGGTAACTGGTTTCAGGATTGGAGTGGCCCATGTGCATACATTTACTTTACTTGCGTTGAAGCGCAGGAGCCAGGTTTCGGACCATTCTTGTAACGAATTTGCGAATTTACTGAAGGTTCTCCCCTGATCCTCCACTGCTTTCATGCTTGCTGTATAGTTTGGTGTCAATCTGCAAACATCTTTACATTTGAGTCAACATTTTCAGGAAGGTCGTTGATGTACAAGGACAACAAAATTGGCCCCAATCGAGCACTGGGGCACTCCTACTGGTCCATTTGATCCAATTTGTTTTGGCATGCGATCCCACTCAACTACCCCTGTCCCTGTCTTCTTCCAATGAGGAAGTTCTCACTCCATTAATTTCCACACTTTTTAATTATCTTTAATTCCATAGGAAAATCGAACTTGGCAGAAGTCTTCTGTTGTGTGGGATCGAGTCGAAGGCCTTTGAATAGTCAAGGTATATCATGTCTACACCCCCACCGTTTTATCCAACATACTGGTTACATCTTCCAGAGTTCCCAGCAGGTTGGTGAGGCATGACTTTCATTCCATGAACCTATGCTGATCTTTGATAGGACCTCCAGCTTCCACATGCTCCTAAAATCTTCCTTCTAATTATTGTGTTAGCTTCTATGAAGCGGGGCTCTTTGACATCCTCACAGTAAGTCACAATCAGTAAAGTATTCCTCCTTGGTGTCTATGATGTAGTTCTGGACTGTCCTGCCGCTCCGCTCCGTGTGAGATGGTTCAAAAAATCTGTTCAAAACACAATTTCATCTTCTTCAAAAAAATTCCGCCCAAAATCCTCCAGTCTGGAGATTCCAGTCTTCACTTTTTGCTTTGCACGACATAAATGAATAGTTTCTTTGGGTATCTCGTGGTACTCCCAATTATCTCTTTTCATATGTGGCTGTGGCGTTTTTTTTCGTTAATGTATCTTTGGTCTTGTTCGCTGTTTTAACATACTCTAGTCATCTTGTATGCGTTGAGTTCTTCTATATTTCATGTACAATTGTGCTTTTTTTCCTGACTTCTCACATTGGGCTTTTCATCCACAAAGGCTTACTACATGTTCTAGGCTTTCGTTTACGGTACAAATATTCTCCATAGGCTTCATTGTGGCTCTTGTTGGAAAGTTTCCCATTTCCTCTTCACACTTCAAAATTGCTTAATCTGGAATCCCAGTCTATATTGGCAAATGATCCTGATTCTGGGTATAGTCACCTTTGACATAGTTGAGTCTCTCTTATTTGAGTGGTATATTCTCTGATTGTCATAGTAGTCCAGAGTAGGCTGTCATGGTCACTTTTCCCACTGCTGCTCTGATTTGTTATGCAGTCAATTGAGTTTCTCATCATTCGTGAATATCAAGTCCAACATGGATGTCTTCTGCCCCTCTTCTTCCTTGTTTGGCTTTGTACATGTTGTACTAGAAGTAAGTCTTGTAAATTACATCCATGAATAGTTTTATAGTTTCTGATTGGATACCCGCACTCACTGTAATTATGGTTCGTTTATCCTGTGGAAATTGAAATCACCAAACACGAGTGTGTGTGTGTGATGTGCGGGAATGGTCGCTTTTGTAGTAACTGTTTTCGTAGAGCTATATCATGTATCTGTGGTGCTAGTTTGGACTTCTATAACAAGCGACTAGATGGGTTATCATTGGTTCTTAAAATTTCCTCGCACCATGGGAAGTCTCCATTTCCCTATCGTCAAATTTATAACACTGCACTGAACTAGGGACTTGTGAATGCTACAAAAGAGTACGCCCCAATCCTCTAGCTCCCTTCTGATCCTTCATGTAAAGATTGTAACCCTCAAAGTTTAGTTCACTATCTAGGTTGTCATCACTGCCACCAAGATTCAACGATAACCAATAATTTTTGGATGTTAGTAGACCTTCAATGATCACCTCAATTTGGGTTCGTTTGTTAGCAAAGCTGTTTGCATTAGTTAGTAACCGGGAATGCAAAGTCTTCAAAAATTGGTCTTTCTTATCTTCATCAATGTTTCCAATGAATTACTTTGGCTATGCGTTTCGTGCAACTAGGCATGGTGGTTCCAGTTGTTTCACGGAGTTACGGTTAGCGGTCTTACTTCCTTGAAGACCACTGTTTATAACGTTGCACTCCTTTGGCGCAAATATTGTCTATTATTATAGACTCATGCTAGTTACTGGTGCTCCGCTGTGCAGTAACAAGATATGGTGTAGACTTCAACACAAACCGTTTAGGCAATATATTGCATTTCCTGGTACCTTTAACAGATGGTTGAAGGTATCAAGCAAGAATCTGATCAATAGCAGCGTACCACATGGGTGCCATTTTCGTCCCTTTTCATTACAATCACTCACTGACGGAGATCACAAGCAGAATCCTGAATCCAGCCTCTATGCAGATGATGTGCTAGAATTATGACTTTCATAATACAAAGAGGTATAATAGCGCTGTACGCTACACTTCAACAAAGTATCTTCCGGAGATTGAAGTCTTGGGCAACATCATGGAATGTTACTATTTGGTGCTGTCAATGCAAGACTGTGACAATATCAAACAATAAAAATGCTTCAACTGTATCTACCTTTGGAACCACCACACAGGGAAGAGGCCAATAAGCCTGATTTGTTTTGATGGGACTTCCACTCTATTAGATACACTCACAAAAAGAGGATGCCACTTATAAATCCATGGTAGCTCTAACATGAGTAGCAAGTATGCAAGCATAAAAAGAATATTGTGGTTATTTGGTGAAGGGTTTCCAAATTCATGCGTGTTCATAAAAAAAGTAGGTCAGATGGGTCACCTTATGGGAAATGCTCATGCATGCCTAAGGTAGGTCAAACCCTGGGCAATTGCCTGATGGATCACTGAAAAAGTGCTTCACGTGGTGAGGATGACGAATGGCGATCAGGATTCGAACAATGTCAAAATTACGGGGGGGGGGGGGGTGAAAGGCTGTAACTAGCCCAAAATAGTCAAAATGGGCTGATTTTGCAATCAAGAATTTGCAGAATTTACCGGGCTCCGCGCCCTGATGGACTCACACCACTGGGTCCTCCAAAACATTGTTTTCAAACTTGTTGGGACTACAAAAACATTGGTTTTCAAACGTGTGGGACTAGTTGATCAACGTCTCAACAGGTCAACGCATGCTGGGCAAATGGCTGTCGAAGCGTCATCTTCTTGGCATACTACCATCTCTGGTTCAAGCTCTCATTATGGAGGTGGTCAGGCTCTTGAGCGTCATTGCAATGGCCAGCATAGCTGCTCTCGAGTCTGATGTAGGTGGTGGGATACCAGCAAGAACAGCAAGGTACACCAGGTTGGGAACAGGCATTCCGGTAGGGTGCGCTTGGCTTTATTTAAATGGTGTCCTAAAAAAAACTTAGGATTTGGCAGTATAATGTTCAGCACCAGTGGCGTACCGACCGGGGGGCACGTTGCCCCCTCTGGCTCGAAAGCGGGACGATATGGGCCGAAATGTTGCATTTGACCCATTCTTTTTCGGGGAATTTCAACCAATTCGGTCCAAATTTGGGTAAAATTAAAGAAATTTCGCATTTTTCGGCGCTACGCGCGCATTTTGTCCAATTCGGGCTTAATTGGAGGAAATCACCGGGGACGATTTACGAATTTTGCCCCCTCTGGCGGGACGACGTGGAAATTTGCCCCCTCTGGGATATCGGACTGCTGATACGACCCCATGTTCAGCATTTGTTTCTATAAGGGAAATTTTAAGACCTGCCCTTTGCTACAAGGTGAAATATTATTCATCAAAATCCAGAACATATGTCATAAAGATATCGGCATTGGTTTGGCATGTATTGTTGATAGGTGATAGCCCACAATGCGTCTGTACATGCCGTTGCACTTGTTCCAGAAGCATGATGCACATGCACACTATTCAGGATTCAGCTGTTGTGTGATGGCCTTTTATTTGAAACTATGGATGTCAGAATTCAAAATATAAAAAGCTAATGGGGGCCCTTGCCATATAGGAATGCGGTTCTACGGGTCAAAATGCAAATTTCTTATTTTGCAAACATTTGCAATGACATATACAAAATGGAATAAAATGTCTTGTCTGCATTTCTCTTGCTATGTTGCATGTAAAAACATGTTATTTGTGTTGTTGTTGTGTATGAGAGAGTTTCATGCATGTCAACAGTGATTGCATCAGAAATAATCAACTCTATACCAAAGCATACCATATTTTTATCACACTCCGGGAGAGCTAGCTGCAGCATTCCAAGGATAAAATATCTGTGGGTGCATCATTGTTATTTCCTGATATGAACCACTTTGCAGCAAGCTGGATCACCACTAAAAGTGAACAGGTTTTTTACATTGAGAAAGGGGACACTAAATTCGCAACTTTGTGTTATCTACGTTCACAATAATTTATTGATTTGAAACATTGTATACAGTCATTCAAATAACCCAGGACTAGTGCCATCACCTGCAAGTTTTATCCATGTTGAGATAATTTTATAGCACACTACACAAACATAACACACAACATCAACTCTCGCTACCTACATCAACACTATGTCAATATAGATCAAAATAAATTTATGGATCAACAAATTGACTGCAATGACAGTGGTCTCTTGCATTTTCTTCATATCATTAAGGTTTTCTGGAGCCCTTTTATTGGTAGCAAAGAGGACTTCCCGTTGTTAGGCCTAAACCTCTGATTGAAACAAGAGTTAGGCCTAACAACAGATTGTACATTGACACTTTGAATATTGTATTCATACAATATATTTGTATGATGATGGCCACTACAACTTTCAAAATACATTGTCCACAAAATCACCTATTATTAATCAAAGAATTGTCACATTTCTGAGAAACTTGGATACCAAATTTACATACAGATCTAGACTTTGAAGTGAGCCTACTTGCCTTTACTGTGCTGGTTTACAATAACACACATGAAAAAAAAAAACTAAAAACAGGAAAAAAGGTAACATGAATAATTGACAAACATTTAAAACCCCCAAGTGTGTTTCCAGTAGGCCAGGCACATTTGGATTTTGGAGCCATTTTTACCCCATTTTGTTGTTTATTTGATTTTCTGAAGAAAATTTGGAAGTTAGTAAGACAAAATGTCTCAGAATTGATTTTTTGAAATATAAATATGATCCCAAATGATACTTTTGTTTTATAAACTAATAATTTAACATAAAATATGGTTTGCAACTGTGTTTACTTGCCATTTGGCCTAATTTTAGCTATCTCTGGGGGAAATCTCTTTCAAAAACATTTAAAAAATTAACATAAGGAAGCAAATTTCGCACTTTAGGGTTTTGGTCTACCTGACGGAAACAAACATTTTTTGGGCTTGGGCCATTTTTTAAAGATGACCTTCAAAGGCTTGTTTGTTGAGTTTTCAAAAATGCAATGTGCTGTCCTTATCCAGTCTCTCATTGTGGTTATATTTTTTTTAATTTGATAATGGCATCTTGTGGTCAACACAAAATCCATTTCTTTAGTACTTTTCTTCTCCAAATATAATGCTGTTCATCTTTACTATTCTCACGCCCAAGCAACATTTCTCAATTTCTACACCCTACATAGTGTACTTATAAATCATGATCATCTTCTTGAAATGTTGATGTTGTAAAACAGTTGTTTACATGAAATACCAAATTTTGGGAAAACAAAACACACTAAAAACAACAAAAATTGCTGGTACAAGCTTGGAGACTGAGACAACTATGTTTCCAGCCTTTCCAAACGCAAAACACAAATTAAAAGGTAGTCGTCACAACTGTCATGTAGTAAGCCTTTGGGATGAAGACCATTGTGAAGAAGTCCGAGGAAGAAAAAGAAAAAAGAAAAGCAACCATTGTACATGAAATATAGAAGAACTCAACGCTAAAAGAGTACTAGAGTATGTTAAACAGAGGAACAAGACCAAAGACCTGAAAAGAAAGCCTACAAAGCCACATTTTGAAAAGACGATGATAATGAGTACAAAGACGATACCAAAGCAATATTCATTTATGTTCGTGCTTGCAAAAGCAAAAAGTGAAGTGGAATCTCAGGACTGGAGGATGAGAAGCTGCAAATGTGTTGAACGATTTTTTGAAACCATCTTCACACGGGAGTCGCAGGGAGACCTCAGGAATAACATCCAAGAAACCAAAAATTACTACTGATTGTGACCTTACTGTTGAGGATGTTCAAGGAGCAGCTTCAGAAAGCGAAAAACCAATATAATTAGGAAGAAGATCTTAGAGCATGTTGGAAGCCTGGTGGAGTTACTATCAAAGGATCAGAATGGGTTAATGGAAGGAAAGTCAGCCTCCACCAACCTGAGGGAAAACTCTGGAGATGTAACCAGTATGTTGATAAAGTGGGGGTGTATCGTCGACATGATACCTCTGACTATTCAAAAAAGGCCTTCGACTACGTCCCACACAGAAGACTTTGTCCAGTTAGATTCATATGAATTAAAGGATAAAGTGTGGAAATTAATGGAGTGAGAATTACTCATGGAAGAAGACAGGAAGTGGTGTTGGAAGATGCCCAAATCAAAATGGACAAATGTGACCCAGTGGAGAAGTGCCCCATGCTCAGTGATTTAGGGCCAATTTGTTTGTCCTGTACATCAACGACCCTTCCTGAAAGGTTGACTCAATGTAAAGATGTTTTTGCAGATGACACCAAACTATACAGAACATGAAATCAGTGGAGGAATCAGGAGAACCTTCAATAGATCGAAATTCGTACAAGAATGGTCAGAAACCCTGGCTGTTGACGCTTCAACGCAAGTAAATGTAAATGTATGCAATGCCACTACAATCCTGAAACCAGTTACCAGCTTGGCACAGAAAAAATCCTCCATGATAAGAAGAAAAGGGAAACTTGGGTAACTTACGAGATTGTAAGACCAGCAGACAGCAAGACGTGCAGCAGCTGCAAAATAAAGCAATGTCCACATTAGAGTCATCAAAAGGACCTTTAAACAATATGGAACAAGAAAGGATGCACTACCTCTAAAGATAGGCCACACCTAGATATTGTTTCAAGCATGGTTGTACATATATGAGAAGATATAGAAATGTTGGAAAAAGTACAGAGAAGGGCGACAAATATACTAGTCTCAAGAACAAGTCATTCCGGAAAGATTACAGGAGCTCGGACTAATTACAGAAAGTATTTCTTCTCAAATCGTGTAATAGAGTGTGGAATAATACCTCACGTCCATTGTAGCTGAAGCAAAGTCAACAAACCAGTTCAAAAATTCATTTGGACCACTATGGACTGAAATCAAACAGAGTTCTGCTTCCTCGGTGAGGAATTGGGAAACATTAGATCAAGGTGGTTGGTGAAGCTGAGCATGGCAAGTTCTAAGTCCATATTGTTAGTTGTATCAGTCAAGATGGTGTCATATAGTTTCAAAATCCATTGGCCCATTTCCTTTGATGGGTAATGGAGCAATTGATTACGTCGATAGAAGATACTGGGGAGGAATGACGCGCCAACTTACACCCTCACTGTCGCTGCTGGCTCTTTTGAAAATGGACGTATCCACAGGATGCCAATATGGGGAGCACTCTGGGAAAAGGCTGTGCTGACGTATGGTCCAGAAGTTCATTGATTTAACATTTACTTATGCTTTACATCTTTGGTCAGAACACCACCATTTTTGCATTTTGAAGAGTTTCTATGAGGAACGTTTGCAACAGGATTTTTACAGGTTTTCTGTATAAGAAACTGAAATGTTGGAACTTGACTTGTACAGTGTTACAATAGGTAGACAAGAATGAGTAGTTATTAATCTTCTTTGGAGATGCAGCACAGCAAGTGTTGAGGAAGAAAAAACAATGCGATTTGGCTGGCAGATTAGAACACGCCAATCAGGACGGCGTGATCTTATACCAATTAAGCTTTAACAAACCAATTGTAAGCAATTATAGCTAATCACAGGTATTGTATCTGACTTCTAGGTCGCCCCACTTCTGCAAGGAAAACCTAGATCGGCCATTTATGGTTCTCAATCTGTTGAGACATCGCCATTAGCCCATGAGGAGTCGAATCCAGGTGGAAGATGATCAACAGGTTCATTGCCAATAGTGACTTGGTTGATAGCAAGTCTTCTTTCCACAAGGCGACTCTCTTAAATTCCTTAGAGATGTTTCAAGGTGGTTGACTTGAGTAGAACTCTCTGGATTTAATAAGGCGGTTGTTAGCAGACCTGTTTTGTCGGACATAGGGTGACTTCACTTAGATTACTTTGGCAGCTACGCTCTTCCATGCTGCTAACACTATGACGGGATTCTGGAGCAATCCTGCTAGGATATGTAAGTTGACCATTGGAAGTTGGACGAAGACATCCTGTGTAGCCGGTACGGAGGCATTTAATGCTGGATCAAGTTTCTTGGCATGGGGTGATCTTTCCCATACAAGGTAGGCAAGCATACTTTGCACATGAAGTAGCACCAAGGGCAAGTGCACTCGATCTTAGGGTATGTGGGCGAAAACACCTTATCTTGTGAACAACTTTACTCTTTGTCTTCTTGATGTGGGGCGTATAAGAAAGAGTCTGGTCCAAGGGGAAGCCTAGGAGGACAGGATTATCACAGTGCTCAAAGGGTGTTCAAGACCAAGTTACTTTAAGCTAACGTTGGCTTCACGTTGCGTAGATGGAAAGCCACAACTGTGTCTGGATGGATTTGCACGTTTTCCTCATAATAAGAGAGTGAGGTTCATCCAAGAGCTTTGGAGAGTACTCCTCGACAACTGTGAGTCGGCATCTTGTGCGACTAATTCCAAGATCGTCTCCGTAGATAAAACGACAAGTCATGCGCTCCTGGTTGGACTTTGGGATGATCAAGAGACGTGCGGCAGAGCACATTCCTGAGGGGTAGTCATTTCTTTAGCCTATGCCCATGGCTCTTCGTCTTAGCTGAACAAAGTTTTGCAAGCCAATCCTTTAATGAGCGCAGTCGATTGTCCTTGGTGAGTTCCAACATTTATGGAGTAAGATACGGTGATAAGTTGCTGATAGTCGTACGAACACGACTCCGGTTACCAAAACCTTCCGGACCTCAATATGTTGAATTAGGTGAATTTACTGGCTGTTGTTGTTTGGCCTAGGCCGAAAACCTGCTTGATATTGGTATGAGGGTGTTCGTCTATCACATATGCGATACGGTTTAAGAAGGGAGACGTTCTCAAAGAGATTGTAGCTATGGCTGAGGGTAATATTGGTCTATTAGCTCTTGGGATTAGGCGGATCTTTCCAGGCTTTAGGAGTTACCATAAAATGCGATTTCCTCCACACTTGGGAACCTTTGAGAAATAAGGCAGCAAGTGTAGGAGCTCAAGCACACACATCCTTGCCTATGGGCCGAAGTTTTTTTTGAAGCTGTTTCAATTAAGGATTATTGCAAAGGCCCTACGGCTTTCCTGCTGAAGTTTAGCCGCAATACCAGGGTTTCCAGGTCGTCCATGTTTTTTGAAAGGGGTGAGTGAACCAGAGAGCGAATTCATAGGGTCCTTATTGAGGGAGTTCGTTCATGCCGAATACATCTAAGGGGTGACACCTGTATAGATATATGGACCTCAGACATCAATGCAAAGTAGTTCGTGGTGTCAAATTGGGTACATTTTTCAATAGGGGCCAATAGTTTACACAGGGGTCAAACAATTAAAAATTATTCCAACATGTTGAAATGTGTGCCATCTTGTCCGTCAGGTCACAATGATTCCAAAAATGATAGTTTTTACCATCTATGAACATGGTTTTGAGTATGGGGTTAAAAATGACTTAAAAGTGAAAAAAAGGTCAAATTCAATTTTTGTACAGGGGTCAACATTGAAAGTTAGTTACTCTGATTATATTTTAAATGCTTGCAAATTATGGCGAGAATGAGGACTCACAAAAAGTATAGATCTGATTATGTTAAATGTATACTTACGAGCTTAAAGGTTCAAAGAAGGTAAATGCCAATTGGATTCATGTTGCCCCATGACCTATTTTGTCAAAAGCATGCTAACTATGCATTGCAGAGCTACAAAATATTCCTTATTTTGACCCATTAAGCTAGTATGAACAATTTGCTCATTTTTTACCAAATTGGAGAACTTTGATTTTGAACCCCGGTACAATGGCAAAATGACCTTTTTGCACTTTTAGCCAGTTTACCCAATAACTCTAAAAACAATGGTCATAGACTTGAGTACAACTATAATTTTTGGAATCCTATGACGATAAGGACAATCTGGCATACATTCAACATGATTGAATTTTTAAGTTTTGACCCCTGTGTAAACTTTTAAATTGGCCCCTATTGACAAAAGTGACACCACCAATGACACCACTAACTACATTGCATTGATGTAGAGGGTCCATACTAAACTATCAAAGGTGTCAAAGGAGAGTAGTGGGACATGAAACGATGGTGTTGAACCAAGTCTTGCTCCCGCTCTACAGGGTCGACTCTACCTCTACGTTCCAGTTTGATCTTCTGGACGTCATGCTGCACTTGGCATTTAAAAGCAGTTGGTGGGCAACTTGTTGGGTTGTTTGCTAGCTACTAATAAAGCAGATGCGCCGCGTTCAAGAATAGGCGGGACTCCGTAACGTATTTGAAAAGTTAAATATTCATTTACGGTCATAATTCAACCTCGCACGCGCATGGCAGTGACCTGTTGGCCTGGAAATGGTACATCGTTCTTGCCCAATGAGTGATTATGGAAATCAGGGAAGGCATCAGGGACAAATACATGAATAAATTGGTTACACACGCTATGAAATGAGGACGACTGAGGCAAGATGGGGCTATGGCTTTTGCGCTGCCGTTCGGCAGCTAGTGTTATATTGAGGTCTTGGTGGGGTGTAACATTTGGCTGCTGTTGATGTTCTGTTGGATCCCGTCGAAGCTTTCGGACGGTGGACCATGCTTTCTTGTTGTTACCACTGGTGACGGGTCATACAGGTGATCAATTAAGGATGTGCCAGGTTTTTTTTTTATCTTTTCTTGGGAGCTCCTCTTCGAGACTTCCTCACCTTAGCAGTTGTTTTCAACTTCCACATGGTGTATACTATTGATATTCTTTAGCACGTTCTTGGAAAGGTCTGGTTATATTCCGTTAGTTAAGACCTCTGGGATAAATCACCGGGAACTCTTGTTCACTAGTTGGGCAAATTTGTCATCAGTTAGGAGTGTTTTAGCTGCATCATCTTCACGTTCTGATCCAGGGCATCAGTGAATCTTGCCAGTCTGCTTTATATATAGTTTAAGCGCCGTTTAAAAGGTGGGGTGGTACTTTGTTGGTCTTGCTGCAGCCCCGAGACTTGGATACCGGATTGGGCGATGTTTGAGTTAGTGAAACAGGAATCCAGAACAATCTGACTACCACATGTTAGAGATGTTTTGCAACAATAGCTAGATAATGGGTTGTAACCTCTCTTCAAACGGGCACACTATAATAAAAACAATGGCGGGCAGCTTAAGGTCGTGAAAGAGACGTAGATGTTGATGTTAACAATTTTTTCTACAGCTTGTACGTCTTATGGTTTCATTGAGCCCATTGGATACTATGGTTGTTGAAATCGCCATGAAGAAATGAGTGGTTTGGGGGAATTCCATGAGTTTGAAGTGAGGGTGCTTGAAATCGATTGATGGAGGTAGGTAGGCGGATATAACTATGACAGAGCTGCGATCAATGGTGAGGACTTCGAGTGGTTGTCAGCAGACATTGAGGGTGATTATACAAAACGGTGCCGGGGGAAAAAGCTGGTTTTAATACATTATAGCATTCCATTATGTGGTCTCTCGATGGAAAAAAGGACCGTTCCCTGTAGGTTTTAGGCGAGACTATCGGGTTCTCTCTGGGTTTCCAGCAGATATAGGACATCGCATTGGAGCTTGTTCCACAAGTCAGCATTTATGTAGACTGTTGGTTTGCATTAGAAAAACCCTCACATTCAATGGAAAGACTATAGTCAAAGCAGACCTTAGAAAAGGCCTGCGCTGACCACTTAGGCATTCTTCTTCTGATCGTGTCCAAACATGGTTCTCAATATGATCAAGCCAGAGAAGGGTACAAAGTCTGGGGCTCCCAGAATTTCAGGAGGTCCTGTTTGGCATTGTTGCTCAGAGTGGGCAGACCAAGAGATGTTCCATTGTCTGTAATGCTGTTCCACAACCACAGGGAGGGTTATGATCATGTTTCCAGATAGCCCCCATCTGCAAGGGATACTTGGTCGGCACCATTCCTGGTTCTCAAGCTGTTGAGGCATAGCATTCAGCCTATGAGGAGGTCAGCTCCAGGTGGGAGATGCTCACCAGGGTCACTGCCAATGATGTTACGTGGTGATGCAGTCTTCTTTCCACAAGGCGACTCTCTAGCTCCTTAGAGACTGTTCAAGGGTTGGACTTTGTTTAAGAAGAAACTCTCTCTGGATTAAGGCGGTTGGCCGCAGTATCGTCCAGACATGGGGTGCTTCCACATTAGATACTTGGCAGCTACGCTTGCATGCTCGCTCGCTACGACGGCATGTCTGGTGGAGCAATTCTTGCTAGGTTGTAGAAGTTTCCGTTGGGGGTGGACGGAGGCATCCGTGATAAGCCGGCAGGAGGCATTTAACGCTTGATCAAGCTTCTTGGTATGGATTGATCTTTCCCATACAAGGTAAGCATATTTCCCATGAGTAGCACAGGGCAAGTGCTCGTATTAGGGTATGTGGCCGGCAACCCCATCTTGTGCCCGTGAGTTTGTTCAAGATGTTATTGCGGTGAACTATTACTTTGTCTTCTCGATTAAGAGAGATGCGGTCCAAGAACTCCTCGGTAGACAGGGTTATCACAGGGCTCAGGGGTGTTCCAGACCAGGTCAACTTTAAGCTGAATTGGCTCACGTTTGAGTAGATGGAAAGCACACACTGTGTCTTAGATGGATTTGACACGTAGTTGGTTTTCCTCATAAGGAGTGTGAGGTCATCCAAAGCTTGGAGAGTCTCTCTTCAACAAACTGTGAAGTCGGCATCTTTTGCACTAATTCCAAGATCCTCTGCATAATAAAAACGACAGATTCCTGCACTCCTAGGGTTGGTCGTTGGTAAAGATGTTGAACAGGAGATGTTCAAGTAACACTCCGTGTGGTTTAAGACCAATCTTGAGCTACGCCATCGGCTCTTCTTCGTTCCTAGTGAACAAAAACATCATGTTTGCAGCAATCCCGGAAAGCTCAGTCAGCGGATATCTTGGTAATTTCCAGAATCTTATGGAGTAGCATCTGTGATTAACAGGGTCGTAGGCTGCTGCTAGGTCGACGAACATAGCTCCGGTTAACATACCCTTCTCGAAACCATCTGAATATGTTGAGTTAATAGGTTGATACTGGATTGTTGTTGATGTGCCTGGGCGGAAAACTGCTTGTTTGGTATGAGGTGTTGCGTCTATCCAGGTGAATGCATTGAGAAGGAGACGTTCAAGAGCTTGTAGGTATGGCTGAGGAGGTGAGATTGGTCTGTAGCTCTTGGGATTGGATGGATCTTTCCCGGCTTTTAGGAGTGCCATAACGTGCTTTCCTCCAGATCCCTGGGAACCTTAGTATGTATTATGGTTCTCTAGTCTAACCCGAGAGTGTGGTACACTGTTAGTCTGGATCGAAGACGACTATCACAAGCCGATGGATGAAACGGTACTTCATAAGACCCATGGTGAGTTTCGTTGTTTCTGCGGATACCCTTGATTCAAAGCAAGTAGTTTCTACGGTCTTAAAGTGTGATTTAAGGATCCCTGTTGAAAACCAAGGAAAATTCTGATCTTGATAGTGCTTTAGCTCGGTAACAATGCGTTCACAGTTTAATCCACTTCCGCTCGGCATAAGCAATATTATTGCGTTCCACGAAATGGTTATTAAAATCTCTTAAGTGACCATCTGCTTATCAATATAGTGTATCTGCGACCTTGAAAGTTGAACGTGACACCCTTCGCCACTTATAAGACCTGACAATTTAGGAGCCAATTCTTCGGTCACGTTTTTGTGACCAAAAAAACCCGGTGATGTTTCACTTTAAACACATGCTGTTTTCAACGTAACAAATTGTTATTCCTTTATTACATTATTAACCTTGAGTCTAAGCCTAACCACAAATAATGTATCCACTTCATGATTGGTTATTCATCATGGGGGGAAAATAAAGTTCGGTCACGTTTGTGACCATCAGCAGGTCACAAACTTTGGGGGGCAACAATGACAAATAACCAATCTACCAAAGTTGAAACATTATTTTGGTTAGGTTTTGGACTGAAGGTTATTATTAATGTAAAAAGTAATAACAGATTGATTTAAGTTTGAAAAACGCATGGGCTGTGAAAGTAAAAAATACGTTTTGGGTCACACACGTGATCGAAGAAAGGGGCCCGTTTATCGTTATCCACTAAGTCATTAAAACGCCTCTTGTTCTATACAAATTAATGAGTATTCGGAAAAAACTTGGTAATAGATCTACAAGTATGATGGAATAGTGAATACTCGGGAATAAAAAAACAGGTCAAAGTTCATTTAAGAATCAATTGGGTTAATTGTTATAATTCTTTGCCGCACTGTCATTTTAAAGGCTTGACTCAGAGATGTCGAAAATCAAGTGTTTTATGTTCATAGAAATAAAGATTTTTTTTTGTAAAGTTCGCTTAAAGTGCTCAATTCCCAAGTTTGGAAATGAAATCGATTTTTCGTTTGAGGTTAGTGTGTGTGTGTGTCGGGGTGTGTGTGTGTGTTGTAGTTGTGTGTTTGTTTCGTTGTATAGTTATAACAGTTCCCTGTGCAGGGAAAGAAAATACCCACGGACCCAGAAAGTTGGAATCAACAAACCTTTGGACAGCTATCACATGTAACGTTAACTCAGGAAATACAAGCTAAAGTGTATTCCGTTGTAAACTCTGGGGGGGGGGAACACGCACTCTAGTAGTTTTGAATGTGTCATTAACACCATTTTCACGATGCACCGCATAGATCACGCTTCTATGGCATGGCAAATTATTTCGGGCGGCAATATGGTGGCATATTAGTCACAAAATGGTCGCTTTGAAAATCAGCACCTAACCATGGAAAGAGCTGTATAGAACTATGTCTGGGATATTACTAAATTACCACATTCGCAAAAGGTAGACGTCGTTTTAGTGTCGGCTGTTCAAGGTAAGGTTTATCTACGATCTATTTCTAGATGATTGATACTATGTCCCAATAAGTGTTACATCAATATAAAGCCGTATTTGAAGTCATCTATATTTAATAAGCAAATATGTGTTATAGTAAAAAAACAAGAATTACGAAGTTAGACTTGGGTTTTTCCTTTAAAATAACGTAGTGATGCCTGTTATGCCACCGGATTTCAGTCCTGTTATTGCGCCTGCACACATGGGATGTTCTCTGGTCTTAAACATTTAAGGAAAGTGATTACGGAGCAATTGATGGCCCTGATGTAGCACGCAATACCGCAGCAGTCATATTTCGATTGGACTGCCCACTCTAAGAAGATACAATAACCCATGTTCACTTACTAAGGGATATCAGTACACAGCGTGTATCAAAAAACGCAAAATTTTTAAAGCGATTTTTTTTCTGGAGGAGAATAAATTTGAATAAAGAATTGATGTCCATACTGTCATTTTTATCGAGATTTTGATTGGTGTTGTATTTGGATTTTTGGATCAAAAGTTATGGCAGTTTTGTGAAGCCCTTCCTGATTCGAGTGGTCCGATTCAGTGACCTAACCATGTTCAACAAACGGCCAGTTATGGACAAATAGTGTGCATTGAAGGAAATCAAACCGGAACAAAACTTGTTTAAAACAATGCTGATAAGGTTCACTTAAATTACGGTTGGGGACAGTACCCATAAAATAAATCTACATTTTGCATCCTATTTGATCCAATGTTAGGTCATTAGTACCGGGGTGGGTGAAGAATATTCGAAAAATAAAGGTTCAATGTCAAAGGTCACCTCATTGTATAATAATGGGCGGCACACGTGGATTTGGGGGTACATGTAAATCCCAGGTTTGTTCTCCGTAACCCAAATGTAGTAAGGGGGTTGAAATTTGAATATGGTGTTCTACTATATAGATATCCTTGTTTTAGTTTTATAATTTAAATCACAATTTTTATGCATCAAATATCAATTTTGTGTAATTTTATAATTATAGTTTTGGAGAGTTTGAATTAAATATATTTTTTTTAATTAAGAAGGACAACTGGCCAAAAAAGGGCTCTGTAGCACACTAAAGAATTATGATTATCGCACTGAAAGTTTGAGCTTCTACGCACTTCCGTTGCTGAGAAAAAACCCAGGGAAAGTTGTAAAACAGGGCATTCAGGATATCGCTTTTATGGTCTAGAAACACTGAATTTTCATATATGACCATTCTTTTATATATAAATGCAATTTGGGGGACCAGATTAGAAAGTACATGAATTTTTCAAAAAAAGATGAACCACTTGCAGACTTTAGCTATGTTCCAATTACGAAGGTACGGAATTTTAAAAGAAAATGATTAAAAATTAGCTGGGTGTGTGTGAAAAACAATAAAAAACAAAGACAATTTGCCGCATACATTCTTTGTTTTTTATTGTTTTGAGGGGCAAGTTAGTTAATCAGATCGACGGAACTAGAATTGACGAAAACTTCGAACGAAGGGCCGATTTGAATGGGGATAAAAGTATTTTGAAGAGCAAAATGTGCTCTAATTTAAGAAATAGTAAAAAATAAAAATGGCACTTCAAGGTGACTCAGGGTGTACTCTACATTTTAATAAACTGGACTATCGTTTTTCAAAAGCATCATTTGCGAGGTCGTTTATACTATCGAAGCAAAATAAACAAGAATTGCATTGGAATTAAATCAAGTTTTGGACCATGATATTGCACTTTAAAATACATTAATTATATCAGAAGTTCAGTTCAAACACATGGAACTATGATCACAATGATGTATAGATGTCCATGTTTAAAAGTTCTCTTCCACTTTTTTATAGCCATTAAGAAATTTACAGTTCATTCAGCTAACTGTTCTTATAATGATGGCTTTTCTTAGATAAGAAGTACACAGTTATTGTAACAGCAGGAAAATTCAATTGGAAACACATTTGTGACTTATACCACAATGACTAATTAGAGTTGTAATGTTGAACCACAGCCAGTGTTTTGTAGAACAATGACAACTTAACTTAAGCTACTCTTATTCCAGCAGCCAGTGCACTATTTATTTTTCTTTCGAAAAAAATAATAGTAGTTATTCACCTACACCTGGAACATTACTCGGAGCTTTGAGGAGGAACCTTAACATTGACATGAAGACAATGGCTAAGAATAAAGAAGAAGACTTAAGAAATATGTATAACTGCCGGGGTTAGATCACACATTCCAGACCATTCTTCCATTAAGCGACTGTGATGCTTCGAAACAAAATGTGAGTCAACAGATATATTTTAAAACAAGTATATATGATAAAGTTAAATTCGTCAAGAAAAATAAAAGGCTGATTAACTACAGGTATAATTGTGATCATTGTGAGATTTAAGTTCGGTAATGTACTGGCTTCTTATCATGTAGAGCTATTAATTTATGTCCGATGTCTATACAATTGAAATAATGTAAAAAGTGTGTGCAAACATGATTATTCTTTAATTCTTTACGACGGCATAATGACGTCTATTAAAAAACTCAAAGAATTAAAAGTGGTTCATTGAGTTCCCACGTCAACTTTACACTTGCGTGGCAGGTCAACTTAATTACCAATTAAATAATATTTTAAAACCTACCTTTTAGATGATTGTTTGGTCACTAACCATGAAAAACTTTTGCATCATGGTATTTCTGTGCAAATATAGGTTTGGGTGGTTACCCACCCTCTAGACCTAAAGACCATTAACGATTCCTTATGATGTCATAAGTAGCAAATGAAGTAATGCGGGGTCGATGATGGTGGGAGTTGGTAACGCCCCTCGCTCTCACCTTAGACTCTTAATTTCAAAGACTATATTAGGGACAAACTTAAAAAGACTTGAAATCTTAAATGTAATGGATTTAAATTTTGAAACTTATTAGATTTGAATTTTAAGTCTTTCAAAAGTTTTCCTTTTTGGCCTATACAAGTCTCGTAGACCTAATGTGAAAAGTCTTGGAATTAGAGGTTTAAAATTCATGTTTAAATATTGTTGTATCATGTATTTCAGTCTGACGGCTGTAAGACCAAACAATTAAAAAAAAATGAGGTTGAGGTATTATCGGCATAGATTTAGTTCTTATGTTCAGATGTTCAGACAGGTCCAAAGGATGGTAGGCCAATATATTACCGTGCTTAGTACCTGTACTTTCCCATGGAAACGATGGTTCCGTGATAAAACACCGCTGCTAAGTACTGGTTGCCAGGTAAATATCATCCTATATATTTTTCAATGCACCAAAAAAAGTAAACGTTTAGCTCAATTTCAAACATCCCAGCCCAATGTATTTCGTAATAAAAATTTTTTCCAACATCTGCCAATCGGGAAAGAAAATATTTTTCATGCACGGACAAATCTGGATTTTAAAACGGTCCTTTTTTTAACGCCAACTCAACCGGCACCCTCGTACTAAATATAGCAAATATCAGACCACGAGGGAAATCGTGACAGGGAATTCAGGTCACATAGAAACGCCGCTTGCAGTTGTGGCCAGCGAATAACACATAGAGGTCTTCCACCTTCAGATTAGCGGCCATTTGCGGGAATGGTAAAGTCCATTCCAATTTCTGGCGATTCTAAATCAAAGAACGCCATGCTGTTGAATGTAGCATAAAAGTATTAGTTCAACACTGTGAAAGCACAAGTGACTTGAGGTCGGTATTACATGACCTGAAGGACGAATACTACGGAATAATACCTTTTGTATAGGTTATGCAGGAGTGTGAGTGAGTGGAAAGACCTCTATGCCTAGTAAAGACACAGTGCCACGCTTAGCATATAGGTCGTGTATCCGCCCGGATGTGATCCTTGTAGAGCATGGTCCAGGGTCAAACTCCAGGTTTGGGGTAATGATTAAAACTTACTATCTTCACTTCTCAAAATTCATTTTAATCGATATGTATATCATGGGAAGCTTGCAATTATGGACCTAATTTTACATCACATCAGAACGTCAGGGGATCAAAGCTCAAAATGAAAAATGAATATTAATTGTGATGTTTATTCAAATGAAATCCAAGAACTTTACAATAAAGTGTCTGTTGCTTCCCAGGGGTTTGCGCGGGAAGTCTCGGCTTGCTTTATGCGTATTAACAGATTGATAAGCCCACGTGAGGAGGTTCACTGGGGAATAGGGAACTGGCTGACGAAAGGTTATTTCCGAGGGAAACTAATTTTTACACACGCAAACCTCAAAATAGCAAAAAGAAGATTCACTAGTATTTGGTAACCAACGTTTATAATCATGCTATCTTCGTGTACATGTGCAAGTTAGCCTATTTTGTGTGACAGGTTTTGGTTGAAGGTGAGACAATGAATGAAGTGATTGAAGTGGTATGTTACAGAGCCTGACAGAGACTGTCATCAATTGGATTAAAGCTGGTCTTCCACTGAAGCTTTTCAAAATTGTTCTCTTGTGACATGAAATGGAAAAGTCACAACTTCGTACATGCGAACACACGAGGAGCTTTGTTGCAAGTTTGCGGAAATAAAGAAGGTATTATCAAAAACTCGGAAGAATTTGATAAGGTCGGTTTTATTATTTAAACAAAATTATTTAAAACATTCAAACTTCCTTGCGTTCGTGATCTAAGAATACCTGATATAATAAAACAGAATCACACGCATTTCACTTTTTTCAAGTAATACCTTCCATCTTCATGAATAATTGCAAGAGAAGTGGTGTGAGAAAGATAAGCGACAGAGACAGATTGTTCTTTATGAAATGTTGATAAACAACCCCCCCCAATAATACTTTTATAGAATTTTAATAAACGAATGCACGCGCTATATAGTTTGTTTGATAAATACTACGTCTTTCTTGATAATGAATCAAATCGAAGAAATTTAAATATAATAAAGGTATTATGTTGAAGTCAAAGTAGGTAGGCGTTGTCTTTGCATCAGTAATTTCGTTTTATTTCCTAAGATATAATACGAATAGCTGATGAATTGGATGAAATGTCAGTACAGCCCAAAATGGGCTTCTACAAGTGCTCTTATCAATTATCAGGAACCTGTTTCGAGCACTTACTTTATTTATTTAAATGCCAAAATTAGGTAATATGTTAACAAAAAATAAAAGGCGACATTTTCCTTTCTACTAATATATTTTGTGAAACAAAACGAAACAGATTCTTAGGCAGTTCTGAACCCTTAAATACCAAAATAGCCTCCCATTGCAGGTATAATTCTCTACACAGATGCCACTAATTAAAACCTATTTCACTTCCTAAAATCACTAAAAAGGACAGGCAAAGAATCCGGTTAGCAGTTACTAATAAGCCCAGAAAAGAAAGAAAGTATAATTTGCAAAATGGAAAAACGAAAGAACTATATCCTAAGATGGTTCTGCACCCTTCTACAAAAAAGCATAAACTATGCAGGAAATCACTGAAAAAGGACAGCGAAAGTATCCGTTTCGCATTTTATTTTCATGTTATAATCAAGTCCCAAGAAGTTTTAAGCGAAAGAAACGAAACAGGGCTCATCTGACCAGGTGTGCATCCAATGATCATTCACTGTTACAGTACTATAACTGGTATGCATTCAGATTCTTTCTTCTTATTATTTTATTTTAAAATTTGAAACGGATACTTCAGTGATTTTACTAAGGAACTAGGTTTAAAGTGCTGCATTATAGAGATTAAACCGCAAATGATTAGGCTTTTTGTAATTACAAGCGGCACCTGGCACATTTCACAAAATATGAAAATTCTTCAATTTGCTCTCAAATGATAGTCTAAGGCCATTGAAGAACAGAGGATATCTATTCACCACATAAAATAACATAACCCCAAAACAGATTAGGGGACATTGATATGAGGGTAAAGGATATCCAGGTAATTTTAGTAGGGCCAACTTTAAGTTTCCAAACGTTAATCAACAAATGTTATGTATATTACATGAATATTTTTGATCGTACTCACTGATATAAAAATTACCACAATGGTTATAGACTGATCAAAAAAGTGTGCATAGCGTGGAAACATGCATACGGAGTGCGGGAATCACATCACTAACTAACTCTCCCCAAAGACTTGTGTACAAAATTACCTCTCACCAAATGTCAAGTTCTCGGCTATAAAGCGACTGGTTACTTCAACGAATTTTTTGGAAGATTAGCCACCATACCTCTTCAACAAAAATGAAAAAAGTAATATGAGAAGGGTGAGTTTTTTAGCTACGACTCGAAAGATTTGATGTTTTCAAAACGTCACGCCTAGTTGAGTGTTACTAGAAAACTAAAATTGTACAGTTTCCCCAAAACACTCAGAAATTATACAAAAAAGGCACAGACAAATCATTACCACCAAATGGTTTTTGTTACTAGTCCACCATTGATAATTTCAAATTTCATTTAAAGCCACAACTCATCAACATTTTGGACTCTCATTTAGGCAAGGGGCCATATTCCGGACGCCCAAACACGGTCGCGGCAATGACGTTCGTCTGCTACACCTAGTGTATTTAGTTGGTGTGATTCCTGCGTGTTTTGTGTTTAAAAGACATTTTTAGTCTTCTGCTGAATTTAGCGTCGCCGGGCCGACGTTAATTATTAATCGTTCTGTTACCCATAAGAAAGGGCTGATTTGGTCTTAATATTTCGGGTGAGGGCTTTGTATACAAAGCTTGACCAATCATGCAAAAAAATACGATTTGAAAAATCTTGAGGGCGCACTATTTGTCAAATGTGCCAAGTGTCTCTTTAAGGGTGCAGAACGATCTTAAGAAGCTGTTTTCGTTTCGTTTTCTTTTCGCAAATTATAACTTCCGGGGGCTTATCATAAAATACGAAATTAGATTCTTTGGCTGTTTTTCAGTGGTTTTAGGAAGTGAATACACTCTAAAAATAGTTTATATTCAACAGAATCATGTATATAGACCGGAGGGTCGTCGTAAAGTGCCAAATTGTGTAAAACACGTATTTCAATATACGGAATAATCGCACCAATCTCATAATGCGCGTTCACCACTCCATAGAAAACAAGTTTTACACATCGGGCACTCGCCTACGGCGGTACGGTAAGTAAGTATAGCCTGTTTCTAAAAGTGAAACGTAATTGAAACCAGCGTTTGAAAATTCTCAAGAACTCGATAATCCCGAAAATGCATTGTGGGAAAAGGGATGTGGTGACCGTAGCGATTGGTGTTATTTTCCGTGTCTGCGGTCACCGAAGTACCCGACAAAAACGTTCAATTTTCTTAGGTTAGAACCCAATTTACGTATATATTTAACAAACCAAAAACATTAGTAACGGACCCACCCTCTGATGCCTAAAACTCTCCATAGAAAAACCTCTTCGTTTTTTCCGGAGATATTTGAGATTGAGTTTTGCATTGCATGCATTCGCTATGCCGGATATAACGTTAATCTCTCGCGCAGTACTAATTTAGAAATATTTTCGGCGTGATGTGGACACAGACTACACACTTTCCGCCCCGCCCCCCCCACAGCCGAGCACTCGCCAGTGGTGGGAGACAGTATTCAATAGCCAGCATGTGGTGGACCAGATAGGACGATTCAGTACAATACATTCTCATGTCAATGATCCCGGTGCAATCGCTAAACATGAGCTCGAGTGACGCTTAATGTATTGTAGTCCTGGAAGTATGCATCTTGTCCACAACATGTCTGGTGGCTGGCGTCATATTGAATACGCGTCTATAAGGCCCTCCCATTCTAAATATAAATATAATCACGGCCGCTTGAAGCTCTGAATAAAGACTGAAAACATTAGCGCTCGTTCACTGTATCCACGTAAACACAGTCCTCGGTGCTCGGTGGTAATATCTGCAACCTAGGAAAGCGAGAGGTCCGGGGGTTTTTTTCGCCGACAGTGTCTTTTTGATTTTATTTAGTTTCGTGCTCGCCAGTTTCTCCGAGCTATAGATAATATTTAAAAATAATTTTACTCAGTACGGGGGTAAAGCGTGTGAGTTAAAAGTTGAGTAAAACTGTGAAATACGTGTTTGTTATAAGCAGTTTTGAAAGCTTAACTCAACGTTGGCGTGACAAAGAGTTTTGACGCAGTGGACGGATCAGAAATTACACCGCGTTGATTCTGATCTTGCCGAATTGCCGCGGACATATTAATGGCAGATGACAGGATGGTCGGTCTGTTAGCTGGAAATGTGGCCCATCTAATATTTTACACCAACCAACTTATAATCAGATAATAATAATTATTATGTGGTGATGCCAATGGATTGTTAGGATTGTGAAGTTGGTGAGATTCCGGCGTAACGGGACTATGTCTACGGTTACCTCATATCAAGCTTATGAAAAGCGGGCAACCTTTCACCGAGTGACTTGATGCCTGTATCACTGTGAGGACGTGTATTCCAATGGGGATTCGTATATTGATCAGTAAACTTATAGGTTGTATTTGTGCCAGATGAGATGTTCAAATTAACTACAAATTTTTATGACCTTTAGTTTTACTGGTGCATGTACATCGGTAAACGACTACACGACGCGGCCAGGTTGGCAAATATGACATATCATGATTTTGAACCCCAGGCCTTCGAAGAAAAAGGTGAAGTAATGAAAATATGTCCTTGGAGATTTTGTTTGTATTTTTTAAATACCAAGGAATACCAAAGTTAAGTAAATCTTGCTCGTGTCCTTTTGATGTTTGAAAAGAGTAGTTCTATAACAGAAATCAAATCAGAAGAGCTGAGTTGGTTTCGAGGATATGAACAAGCCATTTTATTCACCTGGTGAGCAACCATCGCGTTCTTTGTAAGCAAATATTTTGCTTTATACCTACATCCAAAGTATTTACTCAATGTCAATTAGTAAAATTTAATTGTTGCTCCAAAAGGTGGGCAAACAGGTGCTTACATCAGTGAGTAAAACAGTTACTAAACGATTGAGCAAGAAATCTAATCAAATACAGGTACAAAAATATTACTCCTTGTGGGTTGAGTACAAACGTTTAGTCACCTGTTGAGTAAAAAAAGGTCACAGCTCAACTGCTGAGTAAAGCGGAGTAAAATTTTATCAACGTGAGTCAAATATCGACTCTTTTATGAGGTAAAATGTTTACTACAAGGCATTAGTAAAATTGCTACTCAAACTTTTGGGTTTTTGAGTTCAAGTTTACTCAACAAAAGAACCTGACTTTTTAACTACATTAAGGAGTAAAAAATTTACTCAGTTGATAAAAACAGTTTTAGAGAGGGGGTTTAATAGTGTACATCTGTTAGATACTATACCTGCAACTGGTTAGGCTTTTTGTATTAACGCTGTTAGAGCCATTTAAGAATATATTTCGTTTCGTTCGAAAACTTATAACTTTGGGGAGCTTATTTATAAAATGCGAAATGGATTCTTGCTGTTTTTTCAGCGATTCAGGGGAGTGCAGTAGGTTTAATAGTGTGCACCTGGGTAGATATGATACCTGCAAATGGTTTATACGCTTTTTGTTTTTTGAGGGTGCAGAAACCATTCATAAGGAATCTGTTTCGTTTCGTTCGCAAAATATAATAACCCCTTTACCTCTGGAAAATCTATGGGAGCTTTAGGTGTAATGAAGCTACATTTGAAGTACAATATAAGATAGCATGCAGGCGTAAAATGATAGACTTTATCACTTCATGTGAATATTTTCGTTTAGTAGATACAAAGCTTGCAGAAAGGAACAAGTTACCTTTGAAATTTAATTGCGAGTTATAATGAAGATTTTATTTACAATTGGGAGTTTGATTTTCGCTCCAGGAAAAGTTACCGACAGAGTACGATGGTTATTTGTATTGTAGCGAAGAGGACAAGAGTTGACCATTGCTTCACATTGAAAAGCGAACTTCGGAGCATCCAGGGCCTGATAATTAAAGGGTTTACAGGAAACCAAACTATAGATAGGGAATCAGGTGGCAAAGGGGATACATGAGACAATGGCTGAAAAGTGCCCGTGTGGTTCCTAGTAAGAAATTCCTTGTGCGGTCGTTTCTCAAAGGACTGGACATTAAAAATAATTAGACAAAATTTTCTTACATTATTGACTATTATTAATTCACAAGATTTTGGGTAATATTAGATATAATACGTAGGAAGTATTAATTTCGTTTACTATGCGTTTGAGGACCGGGTATGATTTTATACTTGCGAAAAAAATTGTTGGTAGATATTCGGAAAACTTAATAATTATAATAATAATAACAATCTGATATAGCGCCTACTGCCGAGGCCTCTGGGCGGTTCACATAGAAAGGAAACAATTATATCATGGATCAATACGACCAAATACAAAAACAATAGATAAACTTCTATGTTAAAACAACACAAATGATATACCTCAATTCTACACAAATTCACAAAATAACTTAAAGGTGCAACGAGAAGATTTTGAGGCACCCAATATTGCTTTATATAAAGTTATTTATTTCAATAGATTAAGACCCAAAATAGATTTCGTCCTTGTCTTGGGCTACAGGAAAATGCCTTGAAAATGAAACAAAAAAGAAAAAACCTACAAATATAAAAAATTTCAATTATAACAAACACGAGCTGAATTTCGTATTTGCGCCTAATGAAATTAGAAATTTCCATTTTGTACTTAAGAAATCGTTCGTCAGCTTAATCCTTTTCACATGGGGACATTTTTGATAGAAATCTGTACATTAGTGCCAAAAATCAGAATTTCCATTTTTTAGGGACAACCTGTTAGTTGAAATCTCTCGTGTTGCACCTTTAGGATAAAAATTTAAGATTAGAAATTCAAACATATATGATTGGTGACCAACAGATAGAATATTGAAAGAAAAGTTTGAATTCAGCCAAAGAGATAAATATTTTTCAAATTTTCACAATAGTGTTGATACATGAATGACATGCAATTACAGCAATTAATAATTACATATGTGTACAAATAGCCACATATCTTGTTCAGGTTGTAACTACAAATATTACCTCACAAGCAGATATCCTTGGAGCGGTTCACTTAGCCCTCGTGTAATAGAAGGACTCGTCGCAATGTGGCGCCATTTTATGTCGCCTCTGTGCAAGAACCTTCCTACATACATGGGATTGGTCAGTACATCGACTGAGGTAGGAGTCTAGTCACATTTTAGAGTATTATCAAATCCAATCTAAAAAATTTAAATCTATTGTTACCCTTTTTATCCCCCGCTTGGAAAAGCGTAGGGGTATTTGTGATTAGCGCTCACCCCTTGTCGTGTCGTATGTATGTAGTGTTACATTCTCTTCTCTGAAAAGTTTCAACAGATTTAAAACCATTATTATGTTTTGAGAAAATCTTCCGTCCTATATTAATATACACATGCCGGAAACCCAATAAAACAACAGTTCTCAATTTCTACGATCTCTCGAAACTGGGTCCAAATTCACCACTTTGGATCAATCCCCAGTAAATTTCATGAATTTTAAACAGAACTTATTCCTAATGCAGTTTATATCTGTGCACCCTGGTAACGAGACAGATTAAGCACATGCGCAGGGGTTTGGGGTAGGTAGGACACGATCTGACTCGATTTGGGCGTTGGGGATTTCCAACGGTAATTTGGGGAACTGCTACGGGCATTACTATGGCAGTCTCGGTCCAGTGACATTAAAACAATCATTCTTGTAAACTTTGTTTTCAAAAAATCTTAGTAATATCATGATAAATTAAAAAAAATATGACTTCAAAATCGTCGGGGTTAGTGGATTAACCCGCTGCAAAACTGTAATTCCAATACAGGTCTTTTAGATGTAAAATATTCGTTGACCAGGCCTCTAGTCTTTAGTCAAGAGTCTGTTGTGTATGTAACCGTTCGATAGAGTTCAGAGCGACATCCCTACCATTAAAGTCTTTGAAACAGAACTAGCACCGGGAGTTGATGCCGGTTTTGAATTGCTGTTGCTGTTAGGTTGGCATTCCTACCCCCCTGTGCAAAATGCGCACACGAACCCAACTATGTGCTAAAACCGTCTTGATAGTCATCGGTGGCCAGCCATGTTCGTCGAATAATACGGCATTATGCCGAGTGAGGGCCAAAAGAATTCAGGATATCCTGTACCCGGGAAGTAATAGCGATGTGGCACCCAAATTCCTGTTCATGTCAATTTGCATCATCGTGTCAAGGAGCGTTTGGTTTATTACCTTGCGAGATGGCTAAATTTTCCTTCTGTTGGGAAGGAGTAGATCAACGATTAAATGGATTTATTAAAGGTGTGATCGTGCCCACACCGGGCGAGTACCGCGTTGGAAGTAAGTTAAAGATTTCAGGTCAGTTAAATAATGGAAGTTTTATAAGGTAATCGCTTGATCCAGTTTCACTGTGACTCAGTACAGTAAATGGCCTGGCAGCATGGCCATGATGATGATGGTATGGTACATAAATTCATGAACTTTACTTCGAGTCTTCTTGCCATGTTTGTAGGCTAAGATCAACTCGCGGAAATCTTGACGTGGAATGTGAGAAACAATTTTGTTGACGCCCGCCCACGAATGCCGGAGATTAATAACAAAATGTAATCTCTATAAACATCAGATCGGCGATAAATGTCATCTGAAGAGGTGTAGACAGGGGATTGTTAGTTTGACAGAGACAATATTGCCTGGCCCAAAAGTACAATTGATGGACAAGCTAAAGTTTTAAATTAAAGAACTATCAGTGATTTGAAAAATATTTGAAATTTGCAGGAATAGCTTCAAAAGTGAAGGATAAGTCTGTTAGAATTCTCATAAGTTACCTTTTCCAGCTTGTAGAATTGACCGAAAAGGAAGAAAACGGCAGGTGTTACAAGATCGATTCTCCATTCAATTAGTGTTGTAGTAAAGTCCGTTCGGCCAGTAATGACTAAAAATCTGTCCGATTTTGTCCTATAGGTTGCTTCTGGTCTTTTATCATTTGCAGGGATGTTAGGATACCTTTCACTGTTGCAACATGCAAAATCAGCATTTTTGATGATTTTTTCGATTTGTGAGTTAGCAAATCCTGATAGTGTCTTTAAAAATGGAATGTGTATAGTAAGATTAGAGACACAAGATTCTCAAAACATAATAATGATAAAAATTGGATTTTTTTGCCCAATACCCAATTTATTGGTCTCGCTATGAGTTGAAAAAATAGGGGGTCTATGCGTCTCGCCACTATTTTTTTCAACTATTTATAGTTGACCAATAAAAATTGGGTATTGGACTTGAAAAGAATCAATTTTCTACCAGACTGGGTTTAGTGCAGTACGGGTTCATTCATAATGCATGAGTCAAAGGTCATAGGACCAAGGATACAGGTAATATGAAGTCATGTTGTGTGTGTATGTATGTATGTTTTGTATGGGGTTCCAGTGTGGTTAGTTTTTCACGCGTCTCCTTCGAAAAGTGGTCAGATTATACCAAACTTGGGGCTAGGTGGCCGTAGGGTTCATCCTGTGTGGATGATGTCAAAGGTCATGAACAAGGTAAAAACGCCATCTGAGGTCATGTCCAGACTCCAGACTGCATCTTTGCACAGGGGGATGGACACAAGTTTAATTGGCTGTATTGTTCTTAAAGCCATACTGGACCAATTTTACTATCATAGGAATTTGAATGCTTTATTGCTCCTATATATAAACAACAAGGTAAGAGCTACACACATACCACATGCGACCGCTCGCGACAACTCGCCAACACGCACACACTCGCGCGAGGTCACACACATACACACACGCATTATAGCGACACACATACTCACACACACATACACCCCTCACACACATCAACAGAGTATACTACCCTCACACGCCACCACACACACAACCCGCACACACCCACTACCTTCTTCTAATTCTGTAACCAAGCTCCGAGCTTATGCTTTTAAAAACCAACAGGAAATATGTCACAAAACAGAATGAAGATGTCATTCAGACATGAGCAAATGCAGTGGAATGTTTACTTATTTCCCCTTATGTAGAGAAAATGATAAGCGAGAATATCAATAACTGTTCGGAGCTGGCAAGCTACTTTCCAATCAGAAAACCGGACAGTCTGTTTGCCGTCCCTATCCAATAGACGTATTTGTGTCATTACAGCACCATGAGTAGTGAACAAGCACACGAAATAGTCAAAATATTGTAGAGGCTGTTGAAACCGGATTCTCCGAATATCTTCCGATGGTCAAGAATTGAAAACTGGTATGCTCATTAACCAAAATATATGCTTAATTAAAGAGTAATTGAATGTATTCACCTATTAACTCAACCATTTCCACTTTTTTCTAACATTTATAATATCTGATTTCAGGTACAACTGGCAGCAGACTCTGTATCACGCAATCGATCAAGTTTGTTTGCCTACTGGCTGTCATGTCCAACACCTATTTGTCTGCCTGCTGTGTGTCAATAGGATATAACCTAGCCCCTGGGCGACACAACTGCTCTGATGTACGTATAAATCTTAAACAGTCAAAGATCCGTGTTTCATTATCAGGATTAAAATCAGTTATTGAATTTTAATTTACAAAAGAATTGAAGCTAGCAATCATGCTAGAGAAGTTATTGTTATGTGATGAGGTGATCTGTCTGTTATACAATAATTTTTGTAAAATGATTCCTGTAACACTTGGATACATAACACTCTTGGGGGCCTAGGTGACACAAGAACTATCTTGAAGTGTGCCATATGGACGTTCATGGTAACAGTTCACAGCATCTCAGTAGTACTGAGTCATTGTTGAAAAAAAAAGTGTTAGAAATGTTACTATTTTTTTTTTTTTTTTTTTTTTTTTTTTGTTTTTTTTTTTTTTTTGTTTACTTTCTTTTTGCAGAATCGAATGGATTTCACAAGTCTCGCTTCAGAATGGGTTTATTAATGGATTTACCCTTTTGTCAATCAATCACTCATCCAAATCAATCAATTCAATCAATCATCACATTTATTGTGTTTCACGCATCAATACAAATACTGTAAATTATAGCACAAGTATATATAAGTTACTTTCAACAATGTAAATCCATGTACCTACATTAATTTTTGTTCTTTTCAAATAAGGTGTAACAAACCAAATGGTTTTCCCTTTGAGCCATCTGAAAGGAGCCATCTTTCGAACTTTCTCAAAGCAACTCCTCTTCTCGATTATTAAACTATGAGTATAAAGTGCAAGTTCAATTTTCCGACTTTTTGGTTTGGAGAGCATCAGTTATTGCCTCCTATAGGAAAACGAATAGTAGCAAAGCACCGAATATTTAACACGTTTTTACATGATGCAGGACTTTCGATGCTACTAACACTATCTTTCCGAAGTCCCAAACCAGACCATCACTGATCGCTCCGGAGAGCCTTGTTAAGCCTATATCAACAAAGCCAGTGAAAAGGTCGAACTTCCGCAAGGCAGACATGGACCAGTTTAAGAACCTGGTGGATATCAGCGATTTACCTCAACAACATCTAGACAATTTTGTCTACTCCTGAGATCTTGACCTTCTTCACTCAGACAGAAGCTGTACAGAAGTAGAAAGTACATTACTTACTGCGAATAATGGCCCTACTTAAAGCTCATCTCAGACCGGAGACTGAAGCTGAGCCAAGCTAAGACCACCGCTACTTGCCTTCCATCTCAACCCAAAGAGGCTCATCGCCAGCTCAAAGTCAACCTCAAGGGAGTGCCTCTGACATACAATCCTACACACCTATCTGGGAGTGAAAACATGGACCGGCAGCTACTTACTGGCAGCACCTCGAGTCCGTATGCGCCAAGTATATTCGAGGAATAACCTAAACGTGGCCGAATTGCTGGATCCTCATGGGCTGCCAGCCCAACGACATACGCGCACCCGGCCTTGGCTCTGGTCTACGCCTGATGTAATATGCCGCCCCAGCTGGTGCAACGTCTCACACAAAGAAGCTGGCCAGAGTACTCAACGAGACGGCCTTGAGAATCATTACTGGTTGCCTCCGATCCGTCCCACTCCATCTGAGTTTTTACCATTGCTTTCAGGCACACTGCAGCAGGGATCGGAGGGACACCCAACACGACAAACTAGTGAATAAGGCCCAGTTGGACAACAAGCACTGCTGCATAACACTGGCAAAGAATCACACAGCTCGGCAGACAGTGACTGCGCTCTCGTCGACGTTTCTTGCTAAAATCTTAGCTCCCCATTCAACTCTTACAGACATATGAAATCTGCCGGCTAGATACTTCAAGACCAGACCAACCTCACTATTACACCTATGGAAGAACTACCACATGGGAGCAATAGTCCACGCAAGGAAGGGTCCCACCTTAAACGATTCGGCACAGGAGTCGTCCCAAAATGCACGATGGGGGGGGGGGGCTGCGGGCCATCTCCAGCCGGCCAATATGGTTTCTCCATCACAGACTGCGGATCACATCCTCAATGAGTGCCCTACCTTTCGTCCACCGGAGAAATCGATGGCATTCACAAGTCGCTTTCAGAAGGGGTCTTATTAATGGGTTTACCTTTCAATCATACAATCAATCAATTCAATTCAACAATCAATCAAATCACATTTATTTGTGTTATCGCATCAATAAATAATGTAACTTATAGAACAAAGTATATATAAGGTGAAGGTACAATGTAATCCCGTACATACGTAATTGTTGTTCTTTTTCAAATAAGGTAACAAACCAAATGGTTCCCTTTGAAGCCATCTGAAAGGAGCCATTCTTCGACATATCAAAGCAAACTCCTCTTCTAGATTATTAAAACTATGAGTATAAAGTGCCATCAATTTCAGATTTTGGTTTGGAGAGATCAGTATTGCCTCAATATATGAAAACGAATAGTAGCACCGATATTTAACACGTTTTTACATGATGCAGGACTTCGATGATACTAATAACTACTTTCCGAAGTCTCAACACCAGACCATCACGATCGTCAGGAGAACTTTGCTAAGCCTGTACCAACCAAGCCAGTGAAAGAAAGAACTTCAGCAAGAAGATGGGACAAGTTTAAGAACCTGGTGGATTCAGCGATTTACCTCAAACAACATCTAGGACAATTTGGCTACCGGCGACGATTTGCCTTCTGCACTCGGACAGAAGCTGCACAGAAGTAGAAAGTACACTTACTGCAGATATGGCCCCTCCTACTTAAAGCTAATCTCAAGGAACTGGACCCATGGAGACTGACGCTGAGCGAAGCCAAGACCACTGCTCCTGCCTTCCATCTCAACACCTAAGAGGCTTCTTCGCCAGCTTCAAATCAACCTCAAGGGAGTGCCTATGACCTTTTTACAATTCCTACACCAACTATCGGGAGGAAACTTGACCGGCAGCTACTTACTGCAGCACCTCTGAGTCAAGTATGAGCCAAAGTATCTTCGAGGAATAAACCTTCCTGTGCCGACTTGCTGGATGGTCATGGGGCCATCAACGACTACGCGCACCCGCCTTGGCTCTGGTGTACAGCTGCTGAATATGCCGCCCCAGCATGGTGCACCAGCTCTCACACCCAAAGAAGCTGGACAGAGTACTCAATGAGAGGCCTGAGAACCATTACTGGGTTGGCTCCGTCCCACTCCATCGAGTTTTTTACAGTGCTTTCATGCATTGAACCTGCAGTGCTTCGGAGAGAACACCACACGCACAAACTAGTGAATAAGGCTTGCTGGACAAACAAGCACCGGCTGCATAACACTCTCAAAGAAATACACCAGCTCGGCAGACAGAGACTGTGCTCTCGTCGAACCTTCTGCCTTAACTCTTCAGCTCCCCATTAAATATCTTACAGACATGAAATACTGCCCCTGGGGGGGGGGCTTAGATACTTCACGAACAGACCAACTCCTATTACACCTATGACAGAACTACATCCTGGTAGCAATCTTCCAAGCAAGGAATGGGTCACTTAACCAGGATTAGCACAGGAGTCGGTCAATATGACACCGAGGGGGCTGCGGGCCATTCTCCAGCCCGGCAATTGGTTCTCCATCACAGCTGCGGATCAAATCCTCAATGAGTGCCCTTACCTTTCGTCCCCAACGGTGGACATAGACTTTCAAACCCCAACCAATCAACAGGAGCTGGATCCACCGTTTACAACATATTTAGCTGCTGCCTCATACGTAAGAAGAATCAATTGTAAGTAAGGTATTGGCCATGTATCAGTCCAAAGTAATAGGCAAAGGCTAATCTATGGTGTGCTAACTGTTCTCAAAATAGCGATGAATGGGTGAAAGGACTACAAAACTACAATCTGCGCAAAAGTGTTGGCACACCTTTCCCACCGGAACAAAAGTGGAAACCTGAAATTCAGTACGTCTAACATGCTCAACATTGATAGGTGAAGGAAGGGGGAAGTTTAGGGATAGCCAAAGCTTAAGATTGATACCACAAAAAAAGTTTAATTTAGTCCTTCAAATGGCTGACTGACTTGAATTATGCAATTTAAAAGAGCAAATTTCAACAAGGTGTGCCACTACTTCACACCAAGATTGTCGTTAGACTCTAACCTTGATGGTTCCTTGCATTTCTATCTTGAAAAGTGTGGCATTTTGTATGGACATGGATGGAGGAGAAGTGGAACGCTCTTTATTACATGATCCAACATAACCGTTCTTGACATTAAGACCTTTATTGAATTTGACTCAAATAGACGGTCGACTTTAGACTTGTACCCAGTATACATCGACGAGGATGCAAGTCGGGTCCCAAATGAGTTCAACAGAATTCAAGTTGCTCATGCCACCAAAGGCTTCAGTTCACACAAGTTCATACCAAGCAAGTTTGCACAGATATTTTGAATGAAGTAATCAGTCCTGGAGGTACACATTCTACTGAAAGGCCTGTCAAGGTCTTTATTGTGAGTAATATGCGTATTTCAAAATTACTTTGCAATGATTAGGAGATACAGCACTATAACAGCAGTGTACCTGCTTGCATTCTACAAATTCAAAAAGTGTAATTGTACCACATTTTGTAAATGCATAATCGTACGATAGTCGACAGAACTCATTATTCCACCTCTTCTTAAAATGTCAATATGTATTATTTACAGTGTAATTGCAGAAGCAACATAATTAACATAGAACATCTTCGGATACAAATCGCCGACAAAGATTCGTCGCCAAATTTGGCTCTAAACCAGATTATTCTGATGATGTGGTAGGTATTTCGCCACATCTGTCTCAGATTTTTACCGGTATCTGAGACATCAAAGGAAAATCTTGCAGCGTCTGAATAATGATCAGCTCGGCAAAGAGGATGAAAAGCATGGCTCAGTGAACCTAAACCTGGCTTCTTCACGACTCTGCCACTCCATTTAATGGTCATCTCTGAAATGGAAATCGGTGTGAAAGACTGGCTATGGTTGAAATTCAAATCGAGTGTTACCTTCTGTCTCCCGCCTACATTGAAAATCCGCAACTTGAGGAAGAAGTTCCACGCGTTTTTATGGAGACAGGCGAATCAATCGTTCCCTATTTTTATTCGCTGTTGTAAAAATGTAGCCCACGTCCCTCAGCTACCCACCTATTTCAAGTGGTCCCTCATTAGTCGATAACCACGATACCCTGTGGACAGAGTAAACCAACAAAACCAGTAGGGACTGCTGTCTACCCGGGGATATGCCATTTTCTAACCAGTCAGATCTTTGACCCGGGAAAGTCGCGTTTGCTCTGCGTGTGACAGCAGACATTCCTTCTAGAACGCATACGAAGCAAAGGTAGGGCAATATTTTCCTATCTGAATTACCGATAATCAGCAATAACGCTTAATCTCGATATGAAATATTCCTTTTTTTGATTAATCGTTAATGGCAAACACAAAGAACAAGATTTGCTAACCGGGGTAATGCGATAGAGAAATATCAAGCCACCAAATTTCTTCATGTAATTCTGTCATAGTGACGTTGACTCTAACAATTTTATGCCTAGATCAGGGGTAGAGGATTTCAAAATCCTAGATATTCAAAAAAAAGGTTAAGAGAAACAACGATTGAAGAAAAACGTGAAAATAAAATGTCATAGAGTATGACCTTTGAGCCTATAGATTCGGTAGCTAACACCAGATGTAGCGTTACCTACTACAGGGTCCTTGGTTGCAAGCAAGCTTCATCAAAACTGGACCAATTACAGAGATATTGGTCAGTAAGAGGCAAACGTGTGTGTTGCCAGAGGGAGGGACGACGACAGCGCAGACGAACGGAAGACCAGCAGAATCTGACTTTTAAACTGAAAATGCTGTTTCGGTTAGCTTGAAGCCACCAGGGGATAAAATGTT
>JAMKCH010030359.1:0-17554 GCA_023653785.1 Ophioderma brevispina
GGGTGTACACAGATAATGGCTGCTCTTTCCAATTGTGGGGCATTTTGATTCATGTTAGCAGCATGTAACCATGCCTTTGGCTTGACATACATGTACACAGCTGTCCCGCGTACCAAACACCCCACTCTATTGCCCCCTTCCCCGAGTAACCCCCCCCCCACTTCATTTCCCAAGGGCTAGGTGCTATACGAGTCAAAAGTAGTTTATTTTTTTCTGATTACTTTATTAAGCACCCAAAGGAAATTCATACAATGTTTGTGTTCTCCATTCTGCTGTTAAAGTTGAGCTCCCACGATGATCTCCAGTAGATGCAGAATATGCGTTTTAGGACACAACATTATTTCTTGCTCCGAGCATTAAAATAATGTAAATTTATTCTCATGAAATATCAAAATTTGTCAAGATGGGGTTGAAATAGACATGAAGTACATTGATTTACAAATCTGAGGGTTCTGTAGATTTCCACCACTAAATAGATCTGGTCTGGCACCCTCTGCCGAAAAGTGTTTGGGAAAAAAGGTAAAAAAAAAGTGACTCTAAGTTCAAATTGAAAAATAGTAGAAACTGGAACTGGATCCTGGGCCTATTTTGTGTTGAATTATGTTAAGGTAAAAATCACAAAATCTATAGCAAACAAAAGGTGTGTGGGCTTACTACTGAGTATTACAGTACTATTTTACACCCATCCATAGGAATTTTTTGACTAGAAGCCACAGTTCAGAGGGGATCGGACTCCATCGTTGCTTCATCTTTCAGGTAGCTCGAAAACCCCGTGGTCAACATTTTTTTTTTTTTTTTTTGGATTCTTCTTGCTGAATGGGATTCACAGGTCTAGCAGTCCAAGGTAATGCATAATTAAAGCAACTGAGTCGCTCGTTAATGAGAAATTTACGTTTAATTAGGGCCATTTGTACATAACCAATGTCGCAATTTATTTGGTGTGTGCAACCATATGAACTGCTTGACAACGTCATAAGGGCGGAAGAAACCACCAGTTCAACGGCCAGTGTGTTCCAGACTGTATAGTACTGCTGCCTTGTAGACTCACCTGATTGCAGAAAGGCTTGGGAGACAACCCTGAGGATAAATCTGGAGTTGGAGTCCCTTAGGCGACAGGGGAGGGGGGGGGGCGGGGGGGGGGGGGGGGGGGGGGGGGGGGGGGGGGGGGGGGGGGGGGGGGGGGAAAGGGGGGGGTGGGGAGGGGGGGGGGGGGGGGGGGGGGGGGGGGGGGGGGGGGGGGGGGGAGGGTGGGTTGGGGGGGGGGGAGAGGGGGGGTGACTGCTCTACTCAGCACCAGTTCGTCAACTCCTTCACGCGGCTGGCACCAAACTGTATCATTTTTCGACGTTCTTTGGATTTGTCTTTCAGACGTGGATAGGGGTTCATGTGGCATTGGCAACATACGGATTCCAAGCAATTGCCCTGGCTTAGCGTCCTGGAGAGGCACCTAACCTGTGACTCAATGTGGGCGCTTTATCCAATTCGCTTTGCGACTTACGGAGGCCAATATGAAATTTCTATGCCATTTTATATTTTTTAGGGTTACTTGTAAAATTTACACATAGGTTTCTACAGTAAACCGCTCGTTGTATGCATTTATGAAAACAAGATCACGTAACCTACGATTTTTCATTTTTTTGTCATGGTCACTTCCGTTAGTGCATAATGGGGCGGGACGGCCTTAGGGACCATGCTAATTAACGCAAAAACGACGCGCATGTTTTGAATACATTTTTTTTTTGCTCAATGCAAGCGCAATTAAAAGTTAGACTAAATACAAAAATATAAACCAAATATATGCCGCGTAAAAACGCCGGCGAAACAAAATTTGGCCCCTGGAACCCACCCCCCCTTAAGTACGAGTTACTAGTTATCAAAAATTACCATTATTACTGAATTTAGTACTCAAAGGTTGTTGCATATAGGCTCACAAGACTTAGAGGCTCACTTTGGACCCTCAATTGTCAAATACAGGTAGAATTAGGTCAAATTTTAATCATGACATTCTGCGCGCATGTTCCAAACAATCTGAGATGAATAAAATATGGGTTTCATATTGCCATTTTGCAAGAATTGAAACGCAGTTTTCACTGTTGGCCATTTTATTTCGCAAATTCAGAATATCTTTAACGACAGAATCTAATTTAGGGCCTAGTGATATTTTTCTGATTGTGAAAATGGAAAAATACTAGACATGTACAAACTTTTTTCTGTATAAACGCACTTCAGAATGCATTTATACAACTATATATAATATCACATACATAAACCATTTTAGTTGGAGACACAAGGAGGTGGAAAAAGAGGAGTGAGTTTACGACATAAGAAGTATGATCTTAGAGTAACATCTATATTAATTATTCACCATGATGCCCAACTGTTTCTCGTCAACTTTAATGAAAAGAGTAAGGACTCACTACATATAAACATTAAGTTAAGAGCTCATGACATCCTTGAAGAACAGCACAACACAATCAAATAAAAGTTGAGTCTAATCATTCTTACAAGCATGACGAAATATCGTATAACAATCTTAATTAATGAAATGATATAATAGTGCACCAGCCGCTAGCCGGTGACCCAAACTCTGGGAACCAAGACTTGAATTGTGTTGGGTTTGCCTGTCTCTGATGGATGTTACGTTAGTGGTTTGAGCTTTCCGCTTCAATGTTCGGGGAAGAAGCCCAAAAAAGACTATTCAGGCCTATATTTCCCCCAATTTATATTGGTCATGTACGTGATGTAATCAAAATAAATGCTGGAAAAATGTGGGTGTGGATAGAAATAACAATTTAAAGAGTTCAGTTTTATCACAATTTATAATTGATAATTAATTCATCATTATTGATACTAATTCTTGCAACTCCAAATTGGGCACTTATGTGCAATGACACGTTTTAAAATTACTATTGAAATGGCAAATTAAGACATGACCAATACGTAAAGTCATGAAAATTAGTACTTAAAGTGTAGGCGAATCCATTAACAACCTCGTTCCCACCACTCCTCAACTTGAAATCTCGATCAAATGAAAGTCATATGTTCATAATATGTTCTGATTACCCCCGTGAAAATTTCAGGCCCATAAAATTTTCCTTTTGTTGGGAAGCAAAAACGCCTACAAATGTGGTCGCCGTGACCACATTAATTACAACACACTATCCTATGGCCATTTTATGACATCTACTACACAAACGGGGCCACCTCTTTCAACTTTTCGACCACACTTTGTTTCTTTAATGACAGTCACTTTTCATTCACAGGACTACTGGATTGTCGATAGAATGTGCTTTTTTAGAATTGTCGCAGAATTAGAATGGCATTTTTTAAGAAATACATTCTCTGTAAAACCTATCACTATCATTTGTTGTAGTTGCTAATAGAGTTTCAAATCTTACTGAACGATGCTTGACGTCACAATTAACGATAAAGTGTACCTTGTTTCATTCTTTGCTTACTCAACATTCAGTAGCATCACTGTATGTTGACTTTTCATTAAATATACATCACTGCCATTTCCTTTATTTTTCTTTTTAATTATCACGCTCAGTATTGACAAATTATCTTTTAAGCATCCGTACATTTGTTCATTCTTGAACATCTTTGTGCTAGCCTCATTAGGATATTATACATGTATAAAAAGTTTCAATATAATTCCTTAACGTTAAACGTTTCATCAATTCGACATTATTAATCCCCCAAACCCTGACAATTAGATGACTATAATCATGATGCTTTCCTTTTTCTAGATAGGCCTACATTTTGCTTTTCTTTCATACATAGGATACCACCAGGTTTCGCTTTGATAAATTCACCAAAGTAGGTTACACTATAATAGTGTCAAATGGCATAAAATGCTGAGGCTTGACCTGAAGGAATGAATTTCGCCGACTACTGTTACCGCGACATCATTTTTTATCCGTTTGGTTACCTGACGTACACACACACAAACGCGAATTAAATCTCAAAGGTACTCCAATATAAATCAACAGGGTCAGTTAAGCAATTGAAATACCAATATACAATCATCGTTTAATTATTTCCCTTGTTTCTATATTGTTTTGACTTTTTGTCATTTTAGCCATAAGCGTCCTATTTGAGGCCTTGGACACATAGCAATGTGTCCGTAGGCCAGGTGGGGGCAGAGTGCCCCTCTGAAACACCATTTTTGAGGCGGAATTGGAAATAAAACACGATATTCATGTTAAATCAGCCCATTTTCTCTGATTCTTTGCCCTGCGACCGTAAATTTTTGCTTCATGGCTGCGTTCGATATTTTTTGGCACCTACCGGGAATTGCCCCCTCAGAACCACCGAGCTGGCCTACGCGCCTGACACATAGAGTATTACATACAAACTATTATGATAAGACGAGCAATTGCCACGGACGGGACATGTATAATTGATTCAGTTGCGGTAGTTCTCAATTTTTACCCCGTGTTAAGGGGGGGGTGGGCGAAGTCGTCTGTTGGTGAATTTGGAGACATTGGGCACCTTTTTGAGATTTTTAGTATAGCACTTTTCAATGTTAGCTTTAAAAAAATTGATTTTTATTTGGTTTCAAATTCGGATATTGGGTTCCAGAGTTACGGCTTATCAAAGTGGAAAAGGTGACGCAACATGAGCGAACCATAATTCTTCCTATACAAATGTATGCAGTACATTTCTATTTGTATTTTATGGTTTTTAGGGCGTGGATATTTAAAAAAATGCCATAAATATAAAGTAACGAAAATAAGCCATTTTAATTCATTGACATTGATGCATCATAACTTTGGATAAAACAATATTGTCAGCACATTTTAGTGAGCTTTTAAAAAGTTTAATTTGCAGTATTTTCAGGCATATTTAATATTCAGTGTTTTCTAGATTTAAAATGGCGATTTCTGCCATTTTGTGATTTGTCGGGCGTCCTTGATATGGTGCGCGCAGATTTTTTCCACATACAACGCAATGTCGTTTGAGCTGAAATTTGAATTATGGGATGCAATGATATGTATTCCAGTTATTTACAGAGGGATTTTTTGATTAAGTAATGGTCCATGGAAACGAATCAATTTTATATACTTTTTCCCCAAAAATGCAACTTTTTGTTATTTTTCGGTCATTCTCGGTATTTGAACATTCTAGTTGGAATTTGGCTCTGTACACAATTAATAGCAACATTTGACAACCTAATACCAAGTTTGGTTACGATAGGGCAAACTGTTACTGAAAAAGACTGCACGCAAGTTCCCTTTTCCAAAAGCAAGATGACCGCCGTTACCATAGCAACCATGAAAAATTCGCCATTTTATTGGTGAAATTTAATTGTACATCAAGTTATATAATCTCACCGCATATGAAGGCCTAGGTGCTTTACTTTGTAACATCACCTTTTCCATTCAGCCCCCCCCCCCCTAACTTTTTTTTTTTTGCCCACTTCCCAAATTGCCGGAACATTGAAGCGAAAAAAAGTCAAAACGTCAACATCTACGGATTAACCCAAACACCTTAAACTTCTGGGCCCAAATTCATAAAACCTTGTCTAGTTTAGCTGGCAAAGAAGGCCTGGTACGATTCTAAAATCCCTTGTATCAACTACGGAGTGGACAACTAAATTGAATATTCATAAAACCTTACTAAGAACCTGCTAACTAGTTAATACTAGGAACATTTATCGTTGCCACCTAGCTCAATCTTTGTCTACAGAATTGGGGGCTTTACGGGCGGAGGGCCTTGGTGTTCGTGTGGGCCCGATGGGAATGTAAATTCATACATTAAATACTACCCTTGTTGTGTTTGAACCTGTTCATCTCAGAGCATTAACATGCTTTGAGCACTGTAACCATGATCAAAGATGAGCCAATATAAATGTAGTAGCTTCCGTATATATATAGGCCGGCACATGAGCAAAACCTATCTATATCTCGAGAGTTTACAAACATAAGGACTTAACGCAGCACTGACGAATATAAAGAAAGTCATTTCTACTGAGCAATCTTTTTCATTACTCAAAATGTAATCCAAGCTCATAACGCTCATATATGGTACTGTAAACAAACAGTATATAAACTTTGTAACACGAACAAATTTTTTAATTATTAACGCAGAAATAAGAATTCTTTAATATTTCTTTCAGTAAGGTTTGGTAATTTAATTTTCATTTCAAATATATAAGCATTATTTGGGGGCCTGTATTTACACACAGTTCCTCCTTTTCCTTTTCACTAATGCTATACGGCTTTATGTTATGCAACTGAAAGGCTGTCTCAGAGATTACGAAATATTAATTTCAATTTTTTAATATTTGTATTATTGTTTTTAATTTTGTTTTTAATCATCAGTACTATAAATTAATAATTTGTAGCAATAACTCAGTGTTATTGTCTGGTAAATTTACAGAAATAATAATACTCATATTGTTTCTTCTCCTTCACCTGATTTAGTTCCACTAGTGAGTTAGAGTTGCTCTGTATCAACTCTAAATTTAGCAGGATTCTTAGAATGCAACTAGCACTAGGAAGTGTTTATTAATTTCAACTAGAATCACTAGGCTTAGTTGGCACTAAGTCCTATTTTAGTTGCCAACTAACGGCTTATAATTTTATGAATTTGGGCCCTGTTCCCCGAGTTTGGTAACGAGACCTATAGGCTGGTCCTCTACTATCAAGATCAAATAATAAGCAACCAATCAATAATTCCATTCACATAACGAAATAAATACCCAACAAATACTAGTTAGGGGTAGAAGGGGGGTCTCGTGCACCCGCCCTAATCAATTTCTAATATGTTCTATTCAGAAAAAAAATGCGTACGAAACGATTAGCTATGTTAACACAAATAAAAATTGTTAGAATTTAAAAAAAATTTTAGGTAAATTTATGCAAATTAGATCGCCATTACGCGAAAAATATGGTTTTCACCGTTTCTCAACAATAAGAAACAGAAATTGTTCTCTAGAGCCATTATGACCGCTTGTCATGCATATTTCTATCGTTGTTTTGCTTCGAATCCAAGATGGTACCAACATGGCCGCCTCAAAGATCTACAAAGTATCAAGTGCTAAATGCCTGTATTTTTAAATTTTAGTCGTATATCATAAAAATGAAAATCAGATTAAGGCTACATGTCTTCGACTATAAGACCACGCATATCTGCTTGTTTGGGGCTTAGTGAGTAATATTTAACATTCAATTGGGCGGCCACTTTGTCCGCCTTCAAATTTGTTAAACGTAGAAATTCCTTATATTGGCCCAAATTAGGATAAAAATGTGAATTAAAGTATCACGGAATGACGTTGGGAGTAAATCAACTCAAGCTTAATTTTTTGTTTGTCTGACTTGAATTTAAGAAATGCTACAAACAAAATGCATTTATGAGTTACCGAAGATATATACATATTTTAAGTGCACTTTCTCATTTTTTTTTCCCTGGGTGCTATGCAGGGCCGTCGCTAGACATTTTGTCAGGGGGGTGTTAAACAAAGAATGATATTGCTGGCATTAAGAGGTCCGTGGAACGTGGTGAGCATATAAACATGCACTAACGGGCATGCATCTTTTGGGCCTACTTTAAGGGCATTAAAGGTTTCCTACGTAGATTGCCCTTAGAGACTCTTGCTTGGGGTTCTTGATGATCGTTCGAACCAATCTGCACACCAAAAGTGCCTTAACACAAGGGTGAACGGGTGGAGTCCAGCTGTCCAGGGGCCCGATTTAGGGCCCCTGGTGTGGTAGAAGGCAAACACGCGGGGTCCATTGGCCGAGCCCCCAAAAGCTCTTGGATTTGAGCTATTCAAGAACCTTCAATATGGCCAGCGTTGTGAGTAAAATGGTAATCAATGCAAGAAAAGACTGGAAATTCTAACTTTGCTCACTGAAACGGGCAGTTAATATGCCTAAGCTTGTACCTGCCGAGGGGACACTATACACTTAGCGATCGCCAATGTCTGTGGTGTAGGAGCAGAGCCTCTGCAAGGGGTCCGGGGGCAAAAGCCCCGGAAGCTCTTGCGTTTGAGCTACTTAGAACCTTTAAGATTGCCACTTTTAAGGGTAAATAGTAATAATTCAAATAAAAGACTGGTTTCTAACTTTGCTCATGAGAAGGACAGTAGATAAGCTTTTGTACTACTGGCAAATCTACACTGATACTTATTTCTCACACTACGAGGGGAGCTACACATAGCGAGCGACAATGTCTTTAACAGGTGCCAATGTCTTTAACGGGTTGGGTGTAAGAGCAGAGCCCCTGTCGGAGCTCTTGGATTTTAGCTATTAAGAAGGGTATTTTTGAAAGGGTAAACGTATCAGTAATTCAATTGAAAGATTGGCCGTAACCCAATCGACGGGACCAGTAGTCCTATAAGTTGATGGTGCTGGGGGGCTAGGGAACCGATACTACAATTTTTTTCTTGACCACTTCAACTCTAAAATGAAAATTCCCCTAACATTGGTACACCAAACTAGGCGGAATGGCCCATGGCTGACCCTCCTGTTTGCCCATGCCACTGCCTTGATCATGGTTTCTTTTCAACTTTATTTTACCCATTTTGATAACAAGTACTGTGGCACCATTGGCAATTCTTGATTACTGTGGTTAAACGTGAAACAAACTAGTTGGCTTGAGGGGAATCCATTTTTTTTAAATATAATATTTGGAATTATGACTGGAGTTCAATCTTATGATTATGAAGCCATCTCTTTTTTGTTTCTTCTTTCTTCCCTCTTTTTTTAGCTTCTTTCTTTTCTCTTCTCTATCTCTCCCTCTTCTCGTTCTCTCTTTTTTCTTTTCTTTTTCTTTCTTTCTCTTTTTTGGGATCGCTGGGGGGGTGTTCCACCCCCACACCCCCCCATGGCGACGGGGCTGGTGCTATGCTCGGATTTATACGACAAAAATAAGGTAATTTTTAAGGTTTAAATGTTGAAGGTGGCATATTGACTTCCGATATTAATTTTAACAAACCCCCCCCCCACAATTGGGGGTCATCCCTTCCATGATAAGAACTGAATGTGAATTAACAGCATGAAAATATTCTATAAGAGGATCAAAGGATAACAAGTATTGTACAGCTTTATTCCGTACTAAAAGAGTCTTACTCTTAGTCTAGCTCATGAATATATTACACATCACACACCCAAATGCCAAGCGGGGTTTATACCTGGTCAAACACACAGATCTCTTACTTTAATTAGACTTATTATTATTGTGAGATGACATATACAGTTAAAGGGCAATTTTTGGTTCAAAGATTCTTGATGGGAGAAATTGGTCGTGCATTGAATTTTTGAAGAAGCATATCATACAACAAGATTAGATGAGTTCTGTGGTCAAAGGCCATACATCTCTACTTAAATTTTTTTTGCTAATATTATTTTTTTACTATACAATTAAATATTACCAGTAAATCGTTTATGTCTTACATATCGTTTGGGACGGCCATGTTGGCTGCCCCATTGTGGCTACGAAGCCAAGATAATAATAAAATTGTGATCGACAAGAGTTCACAATGGCTCGGGAACAAATTTGTGTTTTCCTGTTGTTGAGATATGGTTTTTCTGTAATGGCGATCCTATTTTTCATTAATTGAATAAAAATGGTAGATGGGACAATTTGATGATTTTTTAAAATGCTAATCTTTTTCTACGCGCTTTTTTCTGATATAGAGACATCGAATAGAAATATATTCGGCGGGGGGGGGGGTGATGAGACACCCCTTCTACCCACTAAACTAACGTGAAATCGGGGAGGCTAGTAAGGCAATAAGACCGAAAATGTCTCGTCCCTTGTCTACAAAGTTACAAATTTACCATAATTACAAAATGACACTATACAAAAAGAACAATCCGACGACAAACACCACAAAAAAGAACATTAAAGGTGCGTGTTCCGATCGGTCTTTGGGACCCCCCCCCCCCCCCGATTTACATGGAAGTATTTATCGATTTTGTATAGATTTGAAAAGGCATATTTTCCTTACGTGTCCGCCCTGAAATTGAGTCCTCAAATCCAATTCATCCCAAAGATAATAAACAAAAAAAACCGCCGTTTTCGTTTTAGTGGTTAACCATCAATATTAGCACGTATTGAATAGGGCTTTGCAAATGAATATGCGTCTACCATCAAAAACCGAAAGTTTATTTTCACGGTATTGTGGGGTTGTATGTGCAAGTGCCAGGCGCTCAAATCAAGTAGAGAAGGAAACACCAATTATACATAAATCGGAACAAGTCTTTAAGTTTTAAAAGTATCGAATACATTAAAACGAGAAAAAAAGATGACTTGAATGAGACTATAGGAGATCGTTCTCAACGTCTTATTTTAAGTTTGATATTTTGTCTAAAGATATTCTTGAGACTTTACGGTATCGCCAAAAATCTACTTGCAGAAAAGAACATTTGAGATTAGAAAAACAGCTGTGATGGCATATTACATTTATTAAGCGCATATTTATAAGAGTTGTAACCTCAAATGTTTTCTTAGTAAATCTAAGAATTTATTATTATTTTATATTTCAGGCAGTTTTCCATATCATTGTGAAATAATGCCATATTCGTCAATCATAAGCGATTCTAAAAATGTATAGTTGAAAAACCTACGACCATTGCGTTTTGAAGTTATAGGGATAAAAGTAAAATGACTAAAATGGATAAAAAAAATAAGTCAATCTCAATTTTTGTACAGGGGTCAACATTAAAAGGTTTGATATTTTAAAGTACTTGCAAATTACTGCCCAAGGAAGGAGGACTCCCAAAAAGTATAGATTTGATTATGTCAATATGTTTAATACGGAGATAGGATCAAAAGAAGGTCAATACAAATTGGATTATGTTGGCCCTATGACCTATTTTGTCGCATAACATGATAATATGCATTGCAGATGCTACAAACTATTCCTTATTTTGATACATTAAGCTAGATGAACACCCTCTTTAATTTTTCAAAAAATTTGGAGCAACTTCTGATTTTGACCCTATAACAAATGGAAATTGACTCTTTTTTACATTTAGCCATTTTTACCCTATAACTCCAAAACCAATGGTCAAAGATGGTACAATATACATTTTGGAATCCATATGAGTAGGCGGACAATGTGGCATAATTTCAACATGATTGGGGCATTTAAAGTTTGACCATGTTGTTGTTTGTAACCCATTGGCCCCTATTGAAATAGGAACACCATAAATGTAGGAGTACTAACCTAGCATTGATTATGAGGGTCATACTAATACAAAGAGTGTCAAAACCTTTTCTTGTAGTGGGGGAATGGGAATGATGATTGGTGACTGCGTCAGTGATCCTTATGCCCTCCCTCTTACTTTTCAGTTCAAGTTAATTTATTTTCGAATTTCACATAATATAAAATAACATCAGAATGATAATAAGACAGAGAGTGAAGGAAGTTAAAGGTAAGGATTATTTATAAATTAGGCCATGTCAATCTGTAACCCCACTTCGCCAAATTGATTACGGGGGAATGTCAGCCATGTTGAGAGGTCGGAATGGAAATTGCGGAGATGACAATAAACTTTTTTTTTCGGTTCAAGCATAAAATTTTTCAAGCAGTTTTTTGCTAATTGTCTGATTTATGAATAATGACTGATTTTATGTAAACTGTTAAGTCTATAGGAAAGTCCAGGTGATTTGAGTTTCTTTCTGAGAAAATAAAGATGGTATAAATTTGCTATATTTTGTAATAAGTATTTTAATTGGTTATTCTAAGTATATATATTGATTATTTGGTTCAAAACCTGATATTGGATTGCTGAGGATGGAACTGTGCGAATCACTTTTTTTTCGGAGATGACAATTTCAATTAGCCATAGGTCGAATTTTTAAATTTTTAGTATGTTGTTCTAAACTCCCATGGGAAAGTGGTTATCCTGGGTTGGATCCCTAGAACCCCCCCCCCACTTGGGCAATAACGAAGTTTGTTTAGCTTGGGCACTTAAGTGTTTAAGCTAAGACAATATGTAAATTTGAGGTAAATGCACTCTATTGTCTACTCTGACAAACAAGTTCAACTTCTTGGCGCATATAACCGTTTTTATTACAGTATTACAGTAAAAGTATACCACATGAGAGCATTAATTTTGAAAGTGAGAGATTTCTTTGTTTCAGCGTGATATTATTCGCGAATGAACGCTACCTCAAATTTGGAATATGCATATGCTTCTTGCGTGCATTATGATCCGAATTTAATAATGCCGCCAGCCGCATGCATTGACTTTCCCCTCAAGCGAAAGCACTTGAATAGTTCACTTGCCATGGTAACGCAATAATACCAAGTCCAGATCTTAGCGTTCGTTAACACAAACTACAAGTTTATGTGGCTTTACGAGGGGGATAAAAACATGCCCATATACGCCATAATGTCCTACAATTGCTTACTTTAAATCTGTGGTGTTAATAACCCCGATTTTGAGACTATATACAATAGATACATACATCCAAACTGATAATATCAGCATGTAACTACTGCGATATCAATCCGACTGGTGAAAGCCCTTTTATCGTCTACGTTCACATTGCAATCTTGTAATTATGTCAAAGGTACCATCATTATTGAGCTGAACTCATCCAAATTTCAATCAATAACTGCATTCCGGAACTTTTCACTACTCGGCTTTATTCATGGTTTGGGCCATTACACTTTTTAATATGTTGCTTTTTTCTTCAAACGAGTAGAATTCTTAGGCCATTTTGGGTGCCAAAAATGAATCTGATAAAGCGTTTTCGTATTAAATAAATGACTTTTGATGGTGGTTGTCCATGGAATTGAAATTGTGCATGTAATTCAATTGGGATTTGCAAATTTTAGACATTACTTCAAAAAAACAATGTTATTCTCAACCGATTTTGTCAGAAACCACTCACACACAATGCCTCGTATATTTAAATATTGGCAAAGAAAATATAATAATATTTTTTCTGAATTGCGAAGGGATTCACTTTTAAAATGACATGTATTATTGGGTGCACAGCCATGAATAGAATACCATTGAGCCAGTAGACTTACAAAAGGACATAAGAAAGTTCATTGCACACTGGCTGCATGCTTCAGTAACCTCTTTGGTATAACCTAAATCATTCATACTTGTATATAGCCTTTTCCACAATGTACATGGTTTTCTCATGTTTTTTGGTAAGTCTACTGATTGAAATGCTATTCTATTTACTGCTTTGCACCCAACCAATATCATTTTTGTAAAATTGGAAGCCTGTTGCAATTCAACCATATATTATATTTTTTTCTTGAAAATATTTATAGAATATACGAAGCATCTGTGGTGTGAGTTTCGGACAAATAGGTTAGAAGAACATTGCTTTTCGAAGTTATGTCTAAAATTGCCAAAATCTCCATTTGACTTTTACATGCAAATTTAAAATTCATGGAACCACCATCACATTCATTTGATACGAAATGCTTGTTCGAATCGTTTTCAAGAGCCAACATGGCCATAGAATCCACTCGTTTCAATAGAGATTTGAAGAAAAAGTGTTTATTTGCCCCCTCCTAGCTTTATGATTTAGTAAAAAAAAAAAAAAAAAAAAAAAAAAAAACACCCAATGTTGTGGTAAAGTGTGTAGGCCTATAGAACTACGATCATTTTTAAATAAAGAACTTGGTGAGCATTGATTAAATAAAGATGAAAAATACATGGTCCTCGAACCGCTCCTCTCGCTAACTAGCCGTGAGATATAAACCCCGAGAACTGTGTTTACGTGGATACAAGAGAAACGAGCGCTAACGTATTTCAATCTTTATTTTAGAGTCGCAACGCGCCGTAATTTATATATTATATATTAGGTATTTAGAAAAAAAAAAGGAGATGCCCTATATACCTGATTCTAGCATAATCTATTACGATGCGAAACATCAATTCAAATCACTTCAATACTTTTTAAAACTCAATTAAACTTAATTCAATACTTTTTAAATTTGTAAAGTCATCCAAAAGTATCCTAAAAGGGGTTTATTAATATTGTATTGTGTTTTTTTGATGTGTTATAAAAAATGCTCATGTGGTTTTTTAGGACAATAGGCATGAGTGGATTCCATTCGAATGCACTGCACACATGCCATCCTATACATACATGGTCGGTCAGGAAGATTTGGGTCTAGCTAAATGCGCAAGGGTCGTCCAAAAGTGCAAATATTATTGCTGTGTGGAGTGGACCTGATGGCAGTAAATAGACAGAGATCAAGGAATTGCATCAACGTTCGACCATGGAAAATCCGATTTTTCTTTAACATTCCGTTTTTTTTTTTTCTGATAAACAACCTAACACAGGATCATATACTTGCATGCGTTACTGGCATCAAAATATACAGAATCATGCCGACTTAATTAACCAAAGTGTCAACTACAAAGTTAGTATATGGAAAAGATAATTCTTTTCTTGAAGTGGTGCTATAGCTGTAGCATTGAAGCCTTAATTTGATTAGGGTACCCTTCTTTTTTCAGTTAAAGGTAACCCTATAGTTTTATGGCCGATGGCTTACAAACCCACACAGTTTTCCGATTCACAGGGATATCACTGCTGCAACCTAAAAGCAACCAAACGCGTCTTCAAGCTTTCGTCGGCAGTTTCAAAACCAACCCTGACAAAGAGAAGTTTGAAGTCTTTACAATGGATTCCAAAACAAGACTCTGACGATGCAAAGCTTCTGGACGATGGCTCTTCAGCGTCAGCCATGGATGGGATAAGCATGTTATAGTAGATTCATCCCATCGTGATCACCATCTAGTGACTTGTTCCGAAGTGACGGCATTGAATGATTGTCTGTTATTTGCATGGAATTAAATTCCACGCTAAATCTATTTGGGGGGAAACATATATCCCCCTAGCTAGAAAATCATTAATGTGCTAATAAAATCATTCAAGTCAACGTAAAGCAGTAGCTCCATTACTCTCAAAACATTCTGACGCTCGTATTTGCTTTGATAGTATCATGTAACAGGTGAGTTAGAACATTGCCTACTTTTGGGCTTGAACGCCCCTGTTTTGGATACGAGGGAACAAAAGTCTTTGTACTTCCTGTAAACATGAAAGGCAAGATTATCTTAGTTCGTTCAGGAAGCGTATGAATTGAGCCACGACGCTGCCTCCCTCTCCATGTAATCGACGCCTGTCCAAAACTTTTCCCGCGGTACACGATGGGTTGAATCTACTATACCTGTCAAATATCTTTCTTCTGGATGTCAGTTAACCCGGCCTCGTCTACCGAGGGGGGGGGGGGGTTGTTACCACCTCCTTCATTTTTCCACCCTGCTAAACCCATGTATGGTGACAAATTATTTAAGATAATTGTCATTTATATTTGGCGCGCCTTTTTCATGCAAAAACAAACATCCACTGGGGTAAAGGTGTATATACAGGTGATCCGAAAATGATGGATGGGCGTGGCAACCACTCCCCTTTCAGGAGAAAAGTACCAACATACCTAATACGAACACATGAAAATCACAGATACCAGTGGATATCTATGTCCCCCTCTTTCCACTGATACCAAAATGGGTACCAACTGTCTAGCATTACGTCAGAATGACGTCATAAGCTTCGCACTTCAGCAAAACTATCAATTTCCATAGTACAGTGTAAAAATAGGATTTTTTTTCACAAAGTTAGGAATGTCCGATTTTCAAAGCACGGTGATCCTAGTTTCACGCAGTTTTTGGCACACTTGATGGGAACTGGCTACTTTAAATGGCTAAATAATTGTTTGAGTCGGTAAAATTGCGCATTATTAATTTTCCACCCTATACCAATATTTTAATATTCCTCCCCTTAAAAATCATAGTGACGTCATAATGGGAAGGTTGGTAAACTTATTTAATGCCAATTGAAAGAAGACAACTCCAATATTCTGTGGTGCAATTTTATAGGAATCGGATGTCTCAGACGAAAATCACAGGGGTGGTAACCACCCCCTTCGGGAGTTTTCTCACAAAAAAGGGCCAAGGAGAAGAGTGTTAATCATAAAGTAAATCACCCCATAGATGTGGATCTTCGGTGATTGGGTCTTTACTTAATTTTGACTGGTTCCACCCTAAGTGAGTTTTTCCACTGATACATGCATTCACACCACCAACACGATTGCCACTTCGCCATCGTATACATCTTCAATTTTAATCACATGGTGTGAATTCGGCCGGGGTTTTTCCATCATTGCGATTTATTAAAAAACGTGACTCTTTATCAAGTTTATAGTGATTCCAATTAAAGCAGAGTTATGCGCGGAGTTTGGACTTCGTTACTCAAAATAGGGGACAGCAATACCCAGAAATCTTCGATTTCTTTCTCGCAATACAAAAGAGATGATTGAAAGAAACTGGCCCATACTACAAATAAAGTTACGTTTTATTCGTCCAGTCAATACTTTGTCTTTTCTTAGGCAAGACTTCCATATGTACCCCCTCTCATATGTTTCCAATCACTAAAGGTTATTAATTTTAGCTGTTTATTCCGTTTTTGATCAACCAGGCCAAAATTAAAATAAATTTTGTATCATGTAAATATATCGAGGGTGTACATCTGGAAGTCTTTCCGTATTTATACTATGTGATGCATAGTGTATCTACCCCAGAATTGTTTTAAACATGGCCTAAACACAGATCATAAATTTAGAAGGCTTCAGTCATCTTTGTGTAACAATGCAGAACCTTTTCTTCACTTTCATAAAATCAACTTTCACTGCTTTCACTACAACTCTTCCTGGATTAGTTTTGCGAGTTCTTTTAATTGGGATTGTGAATGGTCCAACCGCTCAGTGTTGGCTATCATGGCTATCGCGCACATCATACACAAATACACGGACCAAATTTTTAAATACGAATCTCCTCATTTCATACCTCCACCTACAAAAAATAGAGGCGTTCCACTATCACCTGGAATCGTAGTATAACATGATTTGGTCAAGGCGGTCTACTATAGTAGATCAACCCATGGTTGATCACCAGAGGAAAAGTTTTGGCGCGTCGTTAGTTTGGAGAGGAGTAAAAGAGAAAATATGTGGCCCGATTCAACGTTTCATTAACTAATATATCTGGCCTTTCAACATAGATATTGCAAGACTTTTGGTGTTCCTTGTATCCAAAACACGGGCGCTCACAGCCAGTAACATTTAACTCACCTGTTACATTGAATACCACTGAAAGCAAATACGATTAGTCAGAATGTTTTTAGTGTTTAAATGAGCTATATTCACTTACGGTTGACTTGAATCATTAATTACAAAGAATTGTAGTTTTCCTCTGCTATCTGACTACATGTTTCAATTAGATTTAGCATGCTTAGTGTTTAATTTTAATTTCCACCCATTGCGCATGCCCTCATTCAATGTCAATACCTTCGGAAAGTACTAGCGGTGACACGATGGTTGAATCTACTATAGTACGAATTCACACTTAAGTGCCCAAGCTACAAAACTTTCGTTATGCCCAATGGGGGTCCTAGGAAACCCAACCCTGATAAGCACTTCCCATGGGAGTTTGATCATGCCACTACCACAAGTAAAAATTGGGGTCACGTAAGAACCAATACAATAAAAATGATAATCCGAAAATTGGCG
>JAMKCH010030360.1:0-29011 GCA_023653785.1 Ophioderma brevispina
TTGGAGATTTTTACGCGGTTGCAATTGGTTAACTGGCTAGTACACTATCCTGTGAATGGTTAAGCCGAAAATATCTATGTGTCACAACAAACGAAGGAATTTTGTACTAGAATAATTTATTATCTGGGATCCCCTATAATAATTGCACGGCTGCTGGAAACGGCCTTCCAATTTGGAGAATAGCGCCGGGAAATGCGCCATTAGTGTCTAACGCTCACCATTAGTTGTGTTTTGATAAGGTTCGGAGCGGCGGGGGCAAGTCAAGTTAAGAGGTTATTTTTTTTCGAGGTGGCAACAGTTATCATGACGGACATAAACGATAGCATTTCCAGCGCTGCCGTTAAGTCCAATCTGTGGACCCAATTCTAATTACAAATCGCTTATTTTGTGATAAATAACGGCGATTTTTTATCAATCTCGTTCGCAGGTATAGTTTCCTGACAATTACCAACGTAACTGTGCAAAATATCAAAGTTGGAAAATTGGGGCGCCTTCCACAAAAATGTGCCAATATTGCTTTAAGATTAAATAGTGTATATTTTCATCACTTCTAGCGCAACAGTTAAGTATACTTTATAATTTATTGGACATAAGTAATAGTAAAATATAGTAGCAACGTCCAGTCGGCTGTTCCTCCCGGAGTCGTCTTTGTTTTATATAGCATAACAGGGCCTCTATACACATACGCACACGGAAACGAGCGGTTGCAAAAAATCTATACAAGCTTTCTTTTTCACTAATTCAAGAAGTTAAAAAATTATATAAAATGCAACCCTTCCACTGACATCTTCTAAAGATATACTAATCCGATTGCTGTAATATTATTTGTAAGCACAACTTCAGTCTTGAAACTGAAGAAAACGTGAAGAACAACAGCAATGCACTACGCGCGTTGATCTTTAGCACTTCCAGAACATTGACACAATTACAGCATGCAGCAATGTGATTCAACTTAAGACTTCACCGTTTCACATTTTCCTCCGCGGTTTTGCTGCTACTTCTCTACAAAAATCTTTTACAACAAGGTAACAGGCTACATAGATAATTGTCCAGGAATCATAAACACCTTTTCCGAACTATTTTGATTCAGAACAAAGACTTCTGATGTACGCGTGTTGGAACACTGGTTATTCTGTAAATTAGGTAACAATCTTCTTCCGAGCGTTAATGTACGGCCTTAGCCTAAGTACAATACGACCCTCTATAATTTTAACGTTGCTCAATGCAACGCGTACTCCGAGGTGAAAAAAACTTTCGGATCTATACAGTGTTTTTTGCACGCAAATCTAATGAGAAGTTCCTGATTTTGCAACCGTCTTGAATCTTTGAAACTTGAAGAACAATAACGTCAATGCACTCTCCTTCTTTATCTTTGGAAAACTTAATTCCTATATACTGATCTATAAATCCATTGTTTTTCGTCTAAAGCTATCAAAACAAACGTTCATAAATCTAACTTCTAGAAAAGCCCCCTGTAGTTGATTTGTCCGCGCAATCCTATAGGGAAAATTCATGAAGATCCGACCGGCCGTCGGGCCGGGCCTTCCGGGTACAACATTACAAAGCCCGTTCAACGTGCGATAGGAAATTCATTTGCACGTAAGAAAAAAAACCATTTAAGGACATGGTCAACCTCTCTTCGGAAGTAGATGAATTTTAGAACTTTCTTAAGTAACAATGGACCTGGAGTGGCGAACAAGAGATGTCAAATAGTCCAACGCTATACAGGGGCCGCATTGCTGAACGACCTGTCACCCACAGACCTTTCTGTACGATAACATTAGGAGCGTCTTGTCCATCTCTTTAGAGACCGCACGCCGGTCCTGCCCGAAATAGGCCTATACAGAGAGGTATTCGACAATTATGATGTCAATTATCCGGAAATAACCCTTGTAAGGAATAAGCATAAGCTTAAAGACAGAGGCGCTCACTGATCGGTAGCCGATGGAGCTCTTTAAGGAGGGGTGTGGCTGGTGTCCTTCTATCACCTCTGGGGTCCGTTCGCGAACCTCATACGTAACACCCTACGTGTATACTAAACTCATGCGTTGGGCCATCCTCAAAAAAGTGAAGCCAGTAGATTTATTTTCATTCTTTGATCCACAATTGTTTGCATTTTGCTTAAATAAGTAACCGTGTTAATTTTCTCTTTAGTACTTGCGAGATCTACACGGACATATATAGTTTTCTATACTTTAAATATCATGATCTCTGTCATTTTACTCCATAAACACCTAAACACATGCCAAAATGGTGTTCCGTAGCTCTGTGCACGTACTTTACAATGCTATCAGTTTACCTCAATATCAAATATTTTATTCATACCCGTGGTTTTATTCTTAAAATGCATCAATTATATTGATCGTAGCAATCTTCCAGATAACATTTCCTGGTAAGCTACAAGAAGCCAATATATGGATTCCGCGAATCATTGTATATAACGGTTATAAGTGTATTAAACTCAATTGGGGTATTGAAATATAACTGCAATGATAATACCTTTTGGCATAGCTCAAAGGCAAAATGTATACAATTGGTACTTCATAACACAAAAATGCTTGGGTTGCAAATTTGGCCTCGATAAAAATTATATTTCCAAATAAACGCGTTCCGTGTTAGCATGTATATTACGTTATAGGCAAATCTATTGAGAGCCTAGACTACTAAAAGATACTTGTCTATAAGACACACATAACCACCAACCCCGACCTTGGATTAGAGTTCTAAGATATTATTATTAACAATGCACTCGGTCCGCCCAAGTATTAGACCCTGGAAACTCCGCATAAAAATTTATATTTACGGTTACGTATATTACGTTATCCAAACTAAGAACGAAAAATACAGGAATCCTCTATTAACGTCGCATGTATTTTTTTACGCTTCTGCCCAGCGCTGGAAGTATTTGTTAATGAAATTGTTGCAACCACATAATTAAGTTAGTCACTTTCTTTCACCGTTTTTTACCCAAATAGTTTGGCGTAATAAATACACATCTGCCGGGTACACATTGTGCTGGGTTTGTGCACTTGTGAATAATATAGGGAAGTATAATTTTGTAAGTACTGCCACAGCTATGCCATGCAGTGTGGCACGGGGGCTATGTACCATGCTATTAGGTGTGGCTTATATGGGTTTTAGTATAGTTGCAACATTAGTTGCTCGGCGTAGGATAACGTAATATCAACGCAAAGTTTTAATTTTTAGTGCCTATTTAAATATCTTTTTTGTTCCATGTCCTTTCTTCATACAAGTCTTTAAAAAAAAGTCTGGGTATTAATAGATTTGTGTGAATGATAGAACAGAGAAGTTTTTAAGTCTGACTTTCCGCGACGACGAATAAAGGCCAAGGGAAAAGAATATAGGCCTATATAGGACCTCACTGTCGGCTGTTTAAAATAACACTGTTGCAAACTTAATGATTGTTCTAATCTGAACATATTATACATCAGTAAAATGATATTTAATTCTTATTTTTTTAAGCGGTTAATCAAAAATGCAACAGAACTCCGGATGGAGACTCACCCCTGACTCCACGAAGCTAAACGCGTCCAAAAATAGTGTATATACTAAGGAGCCTGAATTTACCAACCCAGCCAGAAGAAGGGAATATGGCGGTGATTCTCCAAAAGCCACAAGCCAAGAAAAAGGAAAGAAATGGCAGCCGCTGCTCTGTGGGAATAATGCGATTTCAAATGAAAATAGTGATAACAAATATGACACGGAATGGATAGGGCAAGATTGGAGACACTATAACGAACTTACTTACTACTTGCGGTGTGAAAGCAGTAGCTTTTGAACGTATTAATTAGAGATAGGGCCTACGATGTGGGGTTTTATAAAGAACCAATAACTCATTCAAAAAATGGAAGCTACATTTTGTCATTGTTTAGTAAAAAACAACCTATTTTTCCGTATGCCACTTTCGTTATTTAAGCATGTTGAAAGTGGATTTTCAAATACGTTTTTTTACCTTGCATTAGATGTATATTACGTTATCCATACCAACAAAGTGAACACGAAAGGAATATAAATAGATTTACAATCGTACTTCATGCAAGCTGATCATTGAATTTTAAAAGAGGGTTAAAATATGCTTATCAAAGGCAATAAAATTTAAGCCCTAATAATATCAGGATACTATCCGTATTTAAAAAAAAGATCTGGTCTTGTTTTGAAAACTTTCATAATTCGAGAAAAAAATAAAAATTACGTCAGAGGGACGCCGTTTTAAGTACAATTTGTAATCTACAGTGTTATTGCTTTTACTACAAGCATTCCTGATATTTCTCGCACCATTAATTGAGAATTCATGAATTCAAGTTTACACTTCTTTTAAAAAATCAATTTATCGAGATGCATATCGGATAACGTAATATACAAGGCGCAAAAACAGGAAAAAACAACTTATTGAGGGTTCAAATGTAAAAATAATGGGAACATGGTGTTCATAACTTTGTTGTTCCATAATGTATGATATGTTAGCTAATAAAGAACTGTATGATAATAACAATTTTTGCGCGAGTGTTTTTCTTTTTTCTCGTATTTTTTCAACTTGAATGTGGCTTCACTTTTTTGAGAATCGCTCCGTATGTCCTACCTACTAACCTTTGCTACCATTACAAAACACGTGCTTGGATAGTTGATCCACTCAGGCATGACCTTGTATGCACGTAATATTTACGACTCATTTCGCGGACGAACCCCTGAACCCACCAGCTGGCTGCTCTACATTCATCCATATAGGTAGCATCCAAATCTTCATGTTCGAATAACATTAAATCAGCTACGGCTGATACCCATCATTGACCTACATGACATTTGGCCTCCCCTCCCTGCATTTACCCTTGACCATTGCCGGATCCAAGGTGCATGGAGCCATGTCCCCCCAAAAGGTCTGACTGGCGCCCCAGTTACTGTGGATTCATTTTGGCTTAAGCCTTTGGTAATAACTCTTCATATATATAATATATAATATATATTATATATATATATATATATATATATATAATATAGGGCCACCTCGGAGTAAAACGAAAAAAAAAGAAAAAACAAAAAAAAGGGGAGGACGAAAAAATGAAGAAGGCACCAACAAAAGGACCCGAGAACACACGGAGGGCAAAGAAGAAACCGGACAAAGAGCGAGAAATAAAGGAAGCAAGGGCACGACATGAGAACAGAATGAAAGCGTACAAAAAAAAGCAAAAGGTTGGGAAAGAGGAACGGAAGAGAGGGGAGTGAGCATAAAAAAAAGAGATATATATATATAATATATATATTAAATTACAAAGTCTAAGACCTCTGGAAGGCAACCTTTACTCTGAGTTTCACGGCTAACCCTCACTTACGATCACAGGTATCCGATCTTAGATCTTCTTTCTACTCTACTATTTAACGCCTACTGTATCACTGGCAGAGTATTATTATGGGACTTTATATATATATATATAGTATTATATCTATATATTATATATATTATATATATATATATATATCGGATTAACAAACACTTCATTGTCGGATAAACGACCTTATTTTTTTCGGATACGAAAACCTTCGGATTAACGAACACTTTCATTTTTCGGATAAATGGCGAACTTATTTCTTTTTCGGATAACAACCTTCGGATTATCGAACACGTTTCATTTTCGAATAAACGAACCTTCGGATAACGCACCTTCGGTTAATGACTCCTCGGAATAATGAAAAAAAAAACACTTCGAAAGTAAACGAACCTTCGGAAAGTAACGGGTTTCGGATAAACGAACCTTCGAATAGCGATCCTTCGGATAACCGAACCTTCGGATAAATGTGTATACCCCCGCACTAGACGAGATTTCAATACAATAAGCAACGTGGCTCGTTTACGCCATGGCCAAAATTATTACTAAAACTACAGGGAGTTTTAGCCTTCTGGCAATGATTTTTACCAAACAGGATGAAATAACCTTTTTACCCTCGTCCAACCAGGTTGTTCTACCTATTCATTCACATTCACGACGTTTTTCGTAAGTAAGGGACCAACGCTTGTTTGGTCCGCCATAGTGTCAATAACGTACTGCCGCAACACGTTTTGGAGCGGAGGGCGATTTTTTTTTTGGGGGGGAAGTCCCATCTGAACCCCACCAAAATCATGGATACCAGCCCGATCCAAAAGATGAACAGAAACATGAAACGATGTAAAACACATTCGTTTCTCATGCGTTTGCCTTACCAACGACTTTCACAACTTTAAAAGAACAAAACCCCCGGCATAGCCTCATTAATATTTGGATACATATTTACATATTGCGAAATCTCACTGGTTGAACAAAAACATGTAACAAGTATTGGACAACAGGCTTTATTACAAGTTTTCGAGTCGACTCCTAATTGTAATCATCCATATCTTCCAAACCGACTATATTGTCAAATAAAGTATTGTAAAATCTGTGACTTTACCGTTATGGTTGTTGCATAGCTCCAATTTGGTGAAAAATAGAAACACAAACCCAGGCAAGTAAAACGTGTGGTGCGATGTATTGTATTTTTAACTGATGCCCAAATCCTATATTTTGATGAGGGCTGAGCAATCTGAAAAAAAAACGGCGCCCCATTAACAACTGGTGATAATAAATATATTTATTTGAATAAGCGAATAAATCCCGTAGTCCACTCCCAAGGGCCTATTTCCGCGTAGAATACATCCGGATAGCGGGATTGGTGATTTGGAAATTGAGAGATTCAACATTTCATTTCAAATCATGTCTTAAAAATATCACGGAGTGTAAATAGATAAGTATCAGAGTAGAACGCAAAAACGAGTGTCATTGTAACAAGCTTTATAAACATACTTTGAATACCCGCAATCATGTTACCATCAACCAACTCCTTTCTATGCAAATTCAACTGCCACCCTGATACCGTGTTACAATGTGTTGAACTAACATTTTTGAACCAACCGTCAACAAAATAAAATCACTTTGTTTTTACCGGGTTTTTTTACACTTAAGTGCCCAAGGGGGGGGGGGGTTTCCATAGTACCGCAGCCACGTTTGTTTGTTTTTGTTGTTGGATTGCGATTTCTCGGTTACGCTGCCATTAGATTTTCAAGGAGTTTTTTTTTTTTGCTAATTGTCTGAATTTAGAAACGCGTTTCTCTTACTAAACAAAATCAATCCGCCCACGGCTTCATTAAATAATTTTGTTGGGTCCCTAGGACCCCCCCCTTGGGGGGGCACCAACGGAAGTGAACCAAATCAAGATATTTTACTAATTAAAAATTAAAGTCATTAAATCTTGGATTTATTTGCTTCGATATGTACCTCAGGAGGCAATTAATAAAATTAATACTAACTTAAAAAATCAAATAACCTTTAAATGCTGATAGCATCCATTTTAAATTTTGTCATGACGTGCTCCTTAACTGTGTAAGTCTATGGGAAAAATTATGATTTTGAAGTTTCTTCCTTCTGAGAAAAAAAATACAAGATGGTATAAATGTGCTATATTTTGCAATGAGTATTTTAATTGGTTTTCTCGAGTAATATAAGAATATTTTGGTTCAAAACCCTTATATTGGAGTTTCTGAGGATGAAAATGAGCGAACCACTCCTTTTCGGATAGTAACAATTTTTTCAAAATGGCATAGGTCATATGTCAAAGTTCGGATTTTCCAATTTTTAATGTAGGTATTGATTTGACCCCCATTTACTTAGTGTATTGTGATGATCAAACTCCCATGGTAAGTGGTTATCTGGGTTGGGATCACTAGGAACCCCCCCCCCCTTGGGCACTAACGAAGTTTTTTAGCTTGGGCACTTAAGTGTTCCTTTGTGGCGCAATGATCTGATGTATTGCGGTTCCCTCCGCATTATTATTATTCTTATTATCTTTTTTTATTATTATTATTTTTATTTATCTCTTATTTATTATTTATATACTATTCTTTTATTAATTATCTATTATTATTATTATTATTCTCTATTACTCCTTCTTATTCTTATTATTAATTATTATTATTATTAGTATCTTTTATTATTCTCTTCATTCCTTATTATTATTTTCTTATTCTTCTTAGATATACATTCTTATTATTTATCTGACTAAAAGTGGAGTCTGGCAAATTACCTTTTGTTTCAAGAAATTTTGACTTAAGGGGAATTTTCGCGTATCCCCTTAAGGATTTTTTTTGGGCGCTTTAGTTCCGTCGGATTATGAATGTACATTTATTCAAATGAGGTGAATACACAAAGGCTCTAATTTACATACCAAAAAAGCCCTCATTATATAACACTAATGAATACTAATATACTTCCCCTTATTCCACTCTTAGTATGATTATGATTATTATTATATGATTATTATTATTATGAATTATTATTATGATTCAATTATACTAAAATAGTGGTTTAGGGGAAATCTGTTTTGTTATCACGAAAGTTTTACGTTAGGGTAAGTTTTCGTTCCCCCCTTAAGTTTATCCTTTGCGGTTTATTCCGTCAAAAGATATGAATATTAATTTATTGTAAAAAATTAAAAAAGTTAAAAAACTTAAAAAACTTAAATTAATTAAAAATTACAAAACCCAAATTACAATATAAAAAAAATAAAAAAAATGAATGATTAATTTTTCCCTTATCCACTCTTAGTATAAGTGTTATGATTATGAATTAGATTATTATTAATTATATTATTATTATTATATTATAAACCTTTGATTATGAGTTAGAGGAGGGGAAAATTCGCTATTTTTCTTTGCACTAATTAATACGTTTTGGGGGGAAATTTCCGTTTCTCCTTACGTTTAGCCTTTGTTTACGCTTTAATTTTCGTCAAAGGATACGAATATTAATTTATGCAAATTAATGATAATCCACTAGAATAACGATATGACTTAAATTAATCTAATAATATAAGACTCATTATAGCCTAATGAATAATCAATTTCCCCCTAAGTTTCATTCTAAAGTAAAATCCCTTTTAATTTTTAATTTATTCTTGTTGTTGTTTTTGTTGTTGTTGTTGTATAACTCAAAACATCCAATCTCAAAATGGACCAAATGGTATTCCTCAGCTCTCAGCTCACGATTAGTATACTTCTGGTTTTGTCGCAACCCTTATTCCCTCTTATACATCGTCTTATTAACCTGTAGCAAAGGTAACTACTAGGTGGGCAGGGGTTATCGCAGATGGCACCATAGAGTTCAACCCCAGGTTACTTTTTAAGGTGCCCTTTGTCTCACGATTGCGTAGATAAAAAGCACACAACCTGTGTCTGGATGAGTGCACATAAGTTTGGTTTTCTCATAGTAAGGAATGAATTCCTTCAAGCTTCGAGGAGTCTCTCTTCTTCACACTGAGAATTCGCATCCCATCCTGCAAGCTGATTCCAATCATATGCATCAAATAAAACTACGACGGGTTCACTCTTGGTTGGGTATTATTAATGTTGAACAGGAGAGGCGACCATGCCTCTCCTTTGGGGCTTCCATTCTTGAGCCTACGCCATCGACTATTCTTCGCTCCTAGAGGACAACGATTATTCTGTTTGCAAGTAATGTTTCATGAGTCTCAGTCAATCGGATTTTCTGTGGGGTGAGCTTTCAAGATCTACTGAGATAATTTTTCGTAAAAAAGTGTCCTTAGATTGACAACCACGACTGCGGTTACCAAACCCTTTTTGAAACCACCCTCGATGTGTTGGGTAGAGTACTTGTCTTGATTTGCCTGGCCGGAAAACCTGTCGTTCTGGTATGTTTTGTTCCGTCTATCACAAGGTGCGATTGATTGAGCAAGGGCATGCAAGAGTTGTATTGGTATGTGGCATTGAGAGTGATATAGGTCTGTCGCTCTTGGGATTGGATGACTTTCCCAGGCTTTATGAGTGCGATGGGGTCAATTGTGCTTTCCTTCAGATCTTTGGGATCTTGTGGGAATTTTCGAATTTGATGTCAGCAGACATTAATGTTGCTTCTACTAACAGCGCCTTCCAACATACAGGTTTCTTTTTCATCTTTCGATATGGTCTCTTGATAGCAAGGCACATACTCGGCAGGTTGGATGACGATTGGCTGGGCATCGCACTGGTTGTCTACACATTTAGCAACGGTGGTATTGTTTCTAGATAAAAAAAAACGCGCCTCCACAAATTAAAGGAGGCGACCCAGAGATTTCCCTGAGGGGGCGCCCCTCAATTTCCATAAACTCGTGTTTTTTCATGTACATAATCTTGTCGCATATACTAATCACTGTTTGAATTGCTAAGCTTAAATCGCATTTCATATAGGGAAAATCACACACTTTGTTAAATTCCGGTTCCGGAAATTTTTGGTTATACACATAATCCATGGGACGTAATACTACACCCAAATGTTTAACTTGCCTCAAACGAAAATCGTTTCACCTCTCAATTTCGGAATTGTTTCATTTTAGGTTTATCTTTAGTTCTATTGAGTATTTTTTTCATTATTAAAAAAAAATAATATTTCGCACTCTGAGTCAACTTTAATTACGCTAGTTACTGTAGAACGGTCGAAAAGGCCGCCCTGGCAATCTTGTTATGATAGTAAATCACTCTATGATCTAGTTCTCTTGTGACATTTGTTCTGTATCATGCTGACTCATCCATTTCTGGGTAACCTTCCTCAAGGGCTCTTTCGTGTCACTATAAAGTGCGCTCAATTGAAAGAACTATTCTGATATACTTTTCAAAGTACTGAAAAAATATAATGAATTTCCTTTAAAATAACATGGGCCCCTTTGGGAATAGGGTCAAAGAGATGAGGGTTCCTTGGGTTAATGGACGTACAATTCTAAGAAAAGGGATCTTCGCGTTACAGCTATTCTTAAATTCGGGTTTACAACCTTCCCGTACGCACCCCCCCCCCCCCCCCCCCACACACACACACACACAGGAGGACGTCGTCTCATGTGACCTGCCATACCTATCGTGTTTCCCCGTCTCCTCAAGCATAACTGCTTCCAAGAAATCTTTTCATATTTCATCTCTCATATAGTTTTCTTCAGTTGGTCAACTCGTTTTTAGACCAGTCGTTCAAAGCTGCCATCATGAATACCATTAGAAAAGGGAACGTCACTCTTTTTTCCCAATTTGTAACACCGAGACTATACCATACCATGTGATTCGTTCTCCGTATATGGATATCATGGTATTGGCATCCGCTCATTGTGGACTGATATATATTGCAAGTGTCTGTTTCTGACTGGACTGCAACCAAAAGGTGTTACATCAGCGGTATGGAATTCATTTGGACGAAACTTTAAAGGTGTATTCGTGATTCCCAGCACCTTCAGTTTTATTGATTGTTCACTAGATATCATTGAGAAAAGCATATTCACACACTTTGTAGCTGATCCCGACTTTGCGGGTTTGTGGTTATGAGCCAATGCTCGTTTCCCACGGTCCATAGGCCACTGTGCTTTAATTCTGTCCGTTACGGACAGGAAATACAAAATTGCGAAGTTCTTACAGGACCCGACGGAATTTGCACGTAAGCTTTGGAACACATGGATTGGGCTATTCCAGAAATTATCACCATCCCACACCCCAAAGATAACAATTTCAAAACTTCGAAAATGACATGGGGGAAGTCCCAAGCTGTTTTACAACTAGGTGGGAAGTCCCAAGTGTTTAAGCAATCAGTGGGGAATTCCCACAGATTTTTCGGCATGTCATCTTTGGGTGTTTCTGGTTAATTATACTTTTAAAAACGCGATTTTTTAAACACCCAAAGATGATATCTTGGAAATAGCTGGTTTTTTATGGAATTCCCACATACCAAAGATGACATCTGTAAAATACCTAGCCCTTATGGAATTACCAAAACCAAAGATTACAACCGTGAAATGGCTGACCCGTATGGGGAATTACCAAATACCCAAAAAGATGGACAACAGTGAAATGGCTGGCCTTTTATGCGAATCCCAAACCAGCCAAAGATGACATCTGTGAAATGGCTGTCTCATGTGGGAATTCCAAAACCCAAAGATGATAACCGTGAAATGGCTGGCCTTTATGGGAATTCCAAAACACCAAAGATGACTAACTGTGAAATGGCTGGTCTTTATGGGAATTCCCAAAACCCAAAGATGACATCTGTGAAATGGCTGGCCTTTATGGGAATTCCCAAAGCCTAAAGATGACAACCGTGAAATGGCTGGCCTTTAGGGAATTCCTCAAAACCCAAAGATGACAACCTGTAGACATGGCTAGGGCTTTTGGAATTCCCCAAACCTCAAAGATGCATCATGTGAAATGGCTGGCCTTTAATGGGATTCCGCAAAGCCTAAAGATGACCACCGTGAATGGCTGGCATTTATGGGAATTCCCAAAACGTGACATCCATATCTTGTGAAATGAAAGGCCCTATGGGAATCTCAAATACACCAAATATGATATTATGTCAGGGCTGGCACAAACGCGAAATGCCACCCAAAATCGGGGAGGGGGGGGGGGAATTCGGATATTGTTTGGTCGAAAATGTCGTGAAGTGGACTCGAAACCCTTATCGTATTTTCTAAGGGTCATTTGGTTAGAAAGGGTATACCCATTTCTAAGGATTTGCAATACCCAGTTTTCAAATTTTGAGGCAGTATGGAGAACACTAGAAAAACAGTGAGCTTTTGAAACCTGGGGAAATGTGCTGCCGAGCCGACGTAAGGAAAATTTGAATCTGCATCTGAGCTTTGACGCTATTTCCCTGCAATTTTCATATAAATATTATTTAAACGGTTTAGCAGGAGACATGGTTCCTCCACCAACAACGGTGAAGAATGGGCACTCGATTCGGTTGTGACTCTTCACGCAAACATTGTTTAATGCTTATTCTGATGTCTTCAGGAGACCCGGACTTATGCTCCCGGCAGACAATATTTTACACCCGGTATTGTCAGCAGATTTTATATGGTGAAAGCCAGCAGTAACATAACAAATAAATAAGGATAGTAATATCTTATTTTATTTGTTATCGTAACCCAAACATCACAAAATTTAACCTCGAATGAAAACAAATATTTGTGGGGCAAGTTAACGAATTAACACTTTCAGAAGATCTTAGCGTGCAAACTTAATTATATATATTTCACGAGCGACTTCAAACGGTTAATATGTTGATGAAAACTAAACTACCTTTCCCAGATAAATAACACAGACACGGGTAAACGCATTCCCTTTTTTGTTGTTGTGATAGGCTCACTCTCTGAATTGACGTAAGATCTCCCTAAACTGGCAATGATTGTTTTCAAAGAAACTGGAAAACCTTTACGTGAAATATCCGTCATTTAGCTAGTTACGTAATGTAAATTTTCCAGATTTCCAAATGCGGAATGACGATTGTTATTTCCAGAGAATGTCTTACCATTCATTGTAAAAAAATACTCCATTTTCTGTAAATTGTTTGTGTTTTCATTTTCATTTTCCATTCTTTCTGTTGATCCTTTATTGTTGCCCCATTTTCGGTTTTTGCCGGGGAGGGATCCGCAAATGGGTACCAAAATGTTTTTATGTGCCATTTGCTTATTTTTCTTTCTCGTTTTTTCTACTTATTTTGCTCTTCTGCATTGTCTTTGTCTTATTCATTTCCCCCTCTTTTTCCCCTTTGTCTCCCCTCTCTTTCTTTTCCTTTTCTCTTTCAGATTTGTTCAGGGGCTCCTCTTTCCCACCCCTGATCTACTACTGTGTGAAATGATGTTTATCTTGTGTTTATTGATGGGAACAACGGGGAGGCCCTGAGAGATGCGTACAGTTGAGGGTAACCTTAATGCAATTTTAGTCTGTTGCATTATGTTTTAGACTGTGCTCTAGTGCAATAATTCAATAATTTGTAGTAATTTGAATTTAATGAGCTTCATTTGCAGTTTGAAGAAATTATTTTAATTACTCTTTCAGACTAAACCGATTAGTCAAGGAACTTCTAACATGGCACCACTGAAGAACATGTGCAAGGTAGTGTGCTGTATAATTTTGAGGAGGTTATGAATAATTATGAGTTCATTTGCAATTTTTTCAATACAAGTTATAAAACCACAGTTGTGGGGGAATCTTAATTACACACCCGTGTCTTTCTTGTTGAGCAATAGGCATTTGGAAGGAATAGGAACGGGCACAGAATATCAGCGTTGCTTAGATGATGAACACGCGAATCCAATACGTCAGTGTCCTTCACGTGCACACGTAAGGGACACTAGATGGCTTGTAGAAAATGAATCTTCATATTTGAATTCCACATTATGTCATAATAATATCCCAGAAGTCCCAATAGAAAAATGAATAGCACCTGATGATCACCGCCAAAAAAACGCGGAGGTAACGAATTTGTGTGTAGATTAGGAGACTTCCCCAGTGCACAAGGCAGGGCTCTGCTATGTATTTTGAAAAGTGGCAAAAATGGCAATAAGGGATTTAAGGGATATAGGAAACCAAGCTAATAGCAAACTAAGAAATAGCATATTATCATGCAACTCGAATTTAAATTGGATACATATTATGCAAAACAAATTCAACATTTTGAGCACAAATTTATACATCTAATCTAATCTATGAAGGAATCTCAATACAAATGACTATAAATTAATTAAAATTGAATTGGGTATCTTGTTTTATACATGGGTGATGATCTGGTTAATCAGTGGTATGATGTGTTCTTAGTTAACAATTGTGTAATTTGAATTGAAATGAAGTGTAAATATTGCGTCGTGTTTTGATGTTGAATGGTTTATCTGAGACGATATGAACATTTGTGTTGTCGTTAAATTGTTAATACTCCACTCCCACCCACTCACCCCTATAAGCATTCAGTACTTGATTGCTGTATTTATTGTTCGCAAAGTGCTAGAGAAGGCAAGAAAGACGCATTTCCTATACACTGGAATTGTCAGATCTTTAAAGAGCATTGATACCATTCGGAGAGGCACTCTGGAAAAGCTTAAGATCAATTGAAGTAGACAGCAAGCTGGTGCTAATTGAACAGATGTATGAGCAAACCAAATGCTCGGTAGTGGTGAATGGAAAAACTCACTGACTGGTTCGAAGTCTTAGTTGGCGTGGAGACAGGATGCCTTCTATATCCATGGCCTCTTCAATCTCTTCTTAGAATTTTGTAATGGAGAGGAGTTCAAAACCTAGGTTCCGGAATCAAATGGGAGAGATGAAAATCAACAAACATTCGTTATGGCCGATGACACAACCATGATGGAATTGGTCTTTCGAAAAATTTTACCGCTATACACAGAAGAACTGGAAAAAGCCTGCGCAAATGGGAATGAAGATCAACAATCATAAATGCAAGATCATAGTCCGAAGACCCAAGAGACATCACCCTTAACCAGACACCCATTGCAAAGTAAATGATTTTGTTTTCTTGGAAGTAATGGCCTCAGTAAGGAGGGACATCAAGAGGCGTCAAGGGGGGAACTGGCAGCATGGGCAGTCGGAGACGGAATACCATCGAGCTATCATGACATCACAAGATCGGTCAAAGTCAGAATATACCAGTCTCTTATATCCCCATGGCCACCTATGGAGCAGAGTCCTGCATGGGTATTGCGCAAGGCGGACTGCCAAAAGCTAGAAGCTTTGAGATGAGATTTCTCCGGTCCATCCTAGGAGTGAACCTCTGGACAAAATTAGAAGGATGAAATTACGACAGCGTATGAACATCACGTGCAAGCATCAAGATGCAGTCACAGGAGAGGTGAAGTGGTTGGACATGTGTCAGGATGCCGGAACACAGGTTACCATACCAAGCCTATATGCAAGACTTCAACAAGCGTAGGAGGCCAGGTCGCCCACCAGTAAGATGGAAGGACCAGATCCCCAAGGACACAGGCTTGGACTCTCCACAATGCCGAATCTATTGCCAAGGGCAGACCAGAATGGAGGAGAATTACTCATGAGAGAGCAAAGGACACCCCGTCCTATGCAGTAAGTCAAGTAATTAAAGTCACTTATAATACGCTTACTAATGTCAACTCATTTACCCATTTTTCAGAGCTACGTTATTCATTTCATAATCCTAGCCATTGGCCTACCGTCTTGTCCTTAATGAGAGTGAATAGAATGCCAACATGTCACTCTTACTATAAAGGAGGTTGCGAAGGACCATAAACGTCTAACGCGAATGCCTATTCTTATGCCTGTCTATTCAAATTTTGACGATATTTTAATAGACAGGCATAAAGAAGTAGCAGTCGTGTTAGACGTTATTGCTCTTCGCAACCTCCCTATTTTATAACCCTGACTATGAAGTAACTGATTTCCTCATATTTTTTCCTTATAAAAACCTCTGAAGTGTAATCGTAGACTCAATCATGGATTCTGGACATTGGTCATAACAAGGTTCTGAATGCTTCCCATTCAACTACTACTTGGCCATTTCGTCGTCTTGCGGAACAACTGCTAAACGACATGTAATATTTGTAGTTGGTCAAAAGAGCTATAAAGGTCGATATTCATTTTGGACACAGGCTTTTAGAAAAATGTGTAACTATCCATCAGGGAATTCGTTCATTGATTATGGGTATATAATAGATAGAGATGGATAGATGGCACAATACTGGCGTAGATTTACATGGAGAATCACATTTGAGAAGGAGACCAATGGGTTGTTGCAAGAAATGAAAATTTAACATTACCTGAAACAACACAAATCGTATCACTTGTTCATCTAAAATTCCATAGACCCCATTTCTAAACACCACCTGGATTTGCTTTTTACCCTTCCCACATGTTGGCCTACTGTCATGGGTCTGCCTTGTACACTAACACCCCAACCCCGCTCACCACCACTTTTGTCCTCCACATACAAGGTTTACCTTCAGACCCTTACTCTCAAAAAGCCCTTGATCCATTTCCAACTGTCTTTCTAATCCCCCCATTACCTCACACATTAAAACCTAGTCATCAGCATACAACATCTCGCTCATCAAACCTCCTTTTGCACTTCCCGTAAAAAAACCATACAATGCAAGATCACTGCGACAGCACAGTGCAAACCCATTTTCACCCCAAATCCTCGGACATATCAGACCCCACTCTAACTCTTGTCCTTGCTCCTTCATACAACCTCAATCAACGCTCTCTACGATTTGCTTCTTTATACCTCTCTTCCTCATCAACCACTCCATCACTTTTCTTCGGTATTCTATCGGTTACTATTCTCAAGTCCACAAAACACATTAAATACTTTCTTCCCTTTGATCCTCGTTTCCTTGTCATTTCACTCCCCCTCAAAATAACAACTGCAACTGTCGTTCCTTTCCATGTCATAAAACCAAATTGCAGCTCATCCACTTCCACTATCCCCCGCATTCGATTTCTCTATACAACGTGCTCCCAATTTTCAATTGCATGGTTCACACTTCACGCCGCTATGTGCACCACAACCCACTGCATCTCCTTTCCTTTAAAATATTGGAAACTGCCACACCCACCACCCCACTCCTCCGAGGCACCCCTCCCTCCATCTAATCCACTCTCTGACACACGCCATCTTACACCAATCCCCATCTCTCCCTCACATACATCTCAATACTCCCCTCCCGAGGGTCTCAGCCTTTCTTATTTTCCATTTTCTCTGATTGCCTTCAACCACTTCTTCCCGACTGACCCTCTCAATTGGTCCTTCCACCACATCAGCCTCTACCTCTGATCCCCCTCATTTTCATCATCATGATTCTGCCATTATGCTCTTTCCCCATATACTCTATCTCTCTGACTGTAATTCAACTTTCAATCACTTTCCCTCTCAAAATCGTTTTCCCCTTTGACTCTCTTCCATCCTTTTTCAATGCCTTCACTATCTTATTCACCTTGTTTGGGATTGTCCTCCTTCTCAGCTCATTCAGCCCTTTTCTCAGCCGCCTTCTGTGCTTTTGCAACCACTTTCTTTGCTCGCTTTCTTTTCAAACCTCTTATACACACCCCCGCTTTTATTCTCCATCATTTCTTTCTCACTATTTCATCACATGCGTAACTATAGTGCGGTAAGGGACATAAAAACGGCGAGTTTTGTAAAAACACGGCTAGTTGTAAACCCCATGCAGTTTGTAAAATGTGTTGCCCACTAAGTTATGCAAGATAATTATTTTGTTCGTGGAAGAATGCAGGTAACGGAGAGCTAGAGGGATGGTGAACAGTTGGAAAAGATGTGATGAGTATAATCGCTCAAGAAGTTCCACTCACCCTGGGGATGTGGGGGGAATTCGTGGGGTGGTGGATACGAGGCCGGCTGTGACAGCTCGTAAGGCATGGGCAGATAAAGTTTTGGAATGTGAAGTTGTTACAAACGGAAAAATATTCTTTTGAAGATGAAAGTAATGGCCGGGTGTTGTGTGGTAAGAGTTTGTGTGAATCTGTATGCTTATGGAGTGAGACATGGTGTCTGAGCAAAAATGAGATGGTGATTTTGAGAAGACAAGAGAGAGAGAGAGCAATGATGATAGCGATGTGTGATGGTGAATTTTCATGGACTGAGAAGACTGAGACTTTGGTGCAAATGTTGGGTTTTAGGAAAAGCTGTGGACCGGAGGCGAATGATGTAGCAATGTTTGATCACGTGCTGAGGAAGGATGACGGTTTATTATTGCATTTTGTCCTAATCCATTGGTCAATCGCCATTTGTCTAACTTCAATTTTTCTAAACCACCTATCATTGTCTAATCTTTGTGTAAATGACCTTAAGTCTAACATCCATTTATCTAACAACCAAAATGTCCAATAGCCATTTGGTCTAAGTGTCCTCTAGTCTACTAACCATGTTGTCTAATAACCAACCCAAACATCATTTGGTCTCATTCCCCCGTTGGTCTAATATCATCTGGTCTAATAGCCATCTTGTCTAAATATCAATTTGGTCTAAAACCCAATTGGTCTAATATCATTCTGGCAAATATCTATCTGGTCTAATATCCATTTGATCTAATATCCATTTGGTCTAATATCCCATTTGGTCTAATGTCCTCCTGCTTCAATATCTATTTGGTTAATACCCATTTGGCCCAGAATGACATTAGACCAAGTGGACATTAGCCACATGATATTAGAGCAGATGGATGTTAGATCAAATGGGTATTATACCATGGGTTTAGACAATGGGGTATGACCATGATGGATATTAGACCAAATGAATACTCGACCAATTTGGGGTATTAGACCAATGGTATTAGACAAATGAATATTAGAAACATATGGGATTAGACCAATTGGGCATTAGACCAATTCGGATATTTATATAGACGATAATGATATTAGACGATATGATATTAGACCAGATGAATATGAGACTAATGTTGGGCTAAAAATTAGACTAAATGGATTATAGCCTAAATGTTATTAGACCAATTGAAGTATTAGACCAATTGACAGTCCACCAGGATGACTGGGCATGTTTTAAGAAGGATTTTGAGATCCGAGTTGTGCGTTTTAGGAGGAGGGGAACGGCCAAAAGGTGACCTGGAAAAACCAGTGGACGCGCGGGGGGTGGGGGGGCACTTGTATTTTAAAAGGTGGATATGATGTGGGAACAAGAAAACGCGTAAAAGGGTCCTCTTTTCAAACAAGCGATGTCCGCGCGTACTTGATTAGGGTATCAAAAACAGCAAATATGGAAAAGGGTATGCTTTTTTAATGCACCTCAAAGTTAGCAGAGATCAAATCATCAAAAAATACTGTAAAGAAAGGCAAGATAAAATAAGGGAACATTCAAGAGACATGAGGAGATTTTCCCGAAAGAAGCGCCCCCAATTTTTGTTTCGAATCCGTTTTTTTTTTTGCAGATTTGGAATGCTTACCAATGTATTAGAATACACCTGAAATGAATAAGCTGAATGTCCGCCTTCTTTATGTAATAACAATTATGATTTAGGATTCTGTCGTGCCCGACATAAATTCAAAGCATCGTTTTCTATGGGTAGCTCACGATTATCAGCAGGTCAAAACAAAAAGTTACAGTATTGGTTTCTCCACTCCAAACAGAGAGCAATCAACTGAATGTGAAAAAGAGTGAGGGTTAAACACTACTCTAAAATGTGTTGTCCTCCATTTAACTCTTTAAAGAGTGAATTAAGTGACTTTCCACTCCTTTTTGAGTGAATATTAGTAGAACGAGTAAAAATAGTGAAGTGTGGCACTAAAAAAAAGGAGTGACGTTCACTTTAATTCACTCTTTAAAGAGTTAAATGGAGATCAACCATTTTGAGTGGTGTTCACGCTCACTCTTTGGAGTGAAATTTCGGTTATTTCTCATCTTTTTGGAGTAATTAACCACACTGCCACTAAGCATTTTTGAGTGGTCACTCTTTTTGGAGTGATTAAGATTCACTCGTTTTTCACCTTTTTATATTTAGAGAGTAGTATATCGGAAAAGAATTGATTAACTATCACGTGTGTACCATGGATAAGCTAATGACCCTCCCGAGTTCATTGATACAAAAAAATGTTCAACCTGTCCTTGATTGACGCCACAGTGACGTCAAACATGACGTCATTAAAAAAAATGCGAAAAAAATCTAAAAAATTGCAAACCTCCTTGGTTTTTTCTCCATTTTCAAGCACAAGTTTGATTTTTTGGCCATGATGTGTGTCAAAAGTATGCGCACACATGCTCTTACTACCATAATCAACATAATAAGACAAAAACATAGGGTAACTGTATCCTTAACACAAAAAACTGGATTTCTTGCTGTTTCCCGTGTAATTTCAATGGTAAAATAGCCTTTCTTCGCACGCAGTGCGCGGTTACGTAATGCCGTGTCATAACACTACTAGGTCCGAGTTTGTTCATTATATGTTTGTATGGATCCAAGTGTGGGAAAATATTAGCTCCAAAACCCAATAATGATACAATTGGATATCATCCGCCCAATATTTATTGGTCTCGTCCATGAGTTTTAAAATATTTTTGCATTCATCTCAATTAAACGAGCGCGAGGCTTAAAAGAAAAAAAGTCATGTAGTTTCGGCGTGAAAATAACAAATGGTTTAGTACGATAAAAAAAAAAATGTCGCGGGGGATGGATCCCCCCCCTCCCGGACCTTTCAATATCTCTTTGGTAATCAAGTCAGACATGGATTTAAGAGTTAATATGAAATCACTATAGCAAGAGCCTTATCAAGGTGGTAGTCTTCCATGACAGCTTCCTAAATATCAGTACATTCTATACTCCCAATCCAAGTAGCTTCAGACTAAGATTTTGCATCAGAATATGTAGTCAAATTTATCGGAGGTACCGAAAATCTATTAAAGGATGTTGGAGATCCATCTACAAACATGTTTGTATCATCAGCTTCAAAGAAACCTTAAGTTGCAAATCTTCACCAAAAATAACATAGATTCTTCATTGTTGCCTAATGGAAGTCAGTAGCTTCCAGTACAAAGAGAATTGTATAAGACAACTGAAATATACCCTTTTATACTTATCTTATTACACCATTAAAGTAACCATATTTATAACATACTTCTTTCTACCTTGTTAAAGGTAGCTCATAAAAATGATTCCCAAAAATAAAAGCGTTTTCAAACTTCAATAGAAAATCATGATAGACACTGGTTTCTTTACTATTTTTAATATCAAGGAAAAACATTGCTCCGAAATGTGTACATGCAGTATAATATGGGTATCCTTAAGAGTCTCACGTTCTCAATTCTCAACCAATATTTCTTTACCAAAAATCTGACCATTTGTTTCAAAAATCTTACAATTTTTGTTAGTTCCACTTCCAGACGTTGGGCAATATTCAGCAAGGTATTTCAATTCGAGTCACTGAAAATTGAACGTAAATCTTGTTCAATTTCATCACCGATAATCCTTGTGTATTTGCTTTCTTCTTTCCTTTTCCTGGCAGTATTCCCTTAAAACGACATTCATTTTTTTTGTTTTTTCGCAAAATCCAGGTCCTATTTAGTGTTAACACTTTTGAAGGTAAGAATTGAGTACAGAAGAAATACTATAGGACGTTATAATTTTAAATAATTGACACAAGCGTAAAACCCAATCGAGATAAACATGGGTGTTTTGTTATGACATGTATACTTCGTTCAAGTTGGATAAAATATGGCTAAATAGCTATAAGATTGAATATCCGTTAAACATAAATCATTCTTTCTTTACTGTTTTGGGATGAGAGCCTTTATAGTCTATATACGATAACTTGTTTTCAACATCTTTTATCTTTAATGTTACTATTAATTGTTATGACTTCATGTATGTGTGTGCACAATTTTGTTGGGAAAATGGCTATACTTATTACATTTTTTAAACATATTCTCAGCCGACTTCTGTTAGTGCCCAGCCTCGATTTCCATGGGATCGGGTCCCCATTAATAATATGGAGTTGCTGGAACCCCGCTAAATTAACTCTTAACGGTAAGACCGATTTCATATTTTTTTTTTGGTATGACAAGAATCACATTAAAGCCAGCAATTACCAACATTTTCGACAAAACATTCCATACCGTAAATCAGCCAAGCAGCTCGAAACATTTTTGGGGTCCATAACCCCACGGCTGTCACTAACGTGAGACACTGGCACCTTTGAAAAATGGTGTGCCACAAGATTGTTCAAAATTGTATATTGTAAGCTTTTATATAGAATAGCCCTGACCTGAAAATTAGTGGGCCTTATGGGTAAACAGAAAAAGTTATAATCAAATAACGCTGGATGGAGTCATTCATTCAGCAGATTAGATGGCGGAAATGGCGTTTTACTCACACAAGAAAATCTAAGCCGGAGTTGATTCCCACCATACTATTTGTCCAGTCATTGACTGTGCATTTTTAAATCAGTGAGTGCCGTCTTGATATTCATGAATAGACAACCTTTGTTGATTAAAGTACGACAAACTTAAAATTCCCTACAATTTCCGATGTTTTTTATTTTTTAGCCCAACATGTTAGCCTACAAAATACAAATTTGTTTTTTCGCCCGCAATTATTATTAATGCCCTGTTTTGGGGTATGTTATTTTTATGTGGAAAATATATCTGTAGTCTTGTCCATGACCTAGACTATCATTTGCGAGCAATTGAAACATGTTCATATTTTGTGAAATGTGCCAGTGCTTGAGGGGGGGGGGGGGGGGGGGGGGTTGCCACCCCTTCATGTTTTTTCCTGGCCTGCTACCCCCCCCCCCCTCTCTTTTGGTGCCAATTAATTACTGTGGTCACTCAGTGACAGTTTACACTCCTTTTCATGCAAAAACAAACATCCACCGCAACTGTTTAAAATAAACTTAAAAAAAAACGGCGTTTTGACTGGCCGCTGGACTCACAACGTGCAACGTAAAATACCGGGGTCCGTAAAAAATAGAAACTATTGCAGGTAACATAAAGTAACAAAGTAAACCAAGTTTTACCGTTATTGTTTGGTTTGGAATGGTTTTAAAAGAACTTCAATGTATAATTAAAACTATTGCAATCTTCTGACATAATTTTCACTTTGTAGCTATGACATCTAAAACGTCGCATATACGTAACCAGCTACATTTGTTTCATACATATTCAACTTCTGCTCATCAGTTTATATAATCTTGAATATATAAAAAAATAAGAAACATAAGAGTTGTTCCTTTTTGAATATGTTAGAAGCACAAAGATTTTCATAGTCAATATTACATTAAAAATCCGGTACGTTACAACAGTACGTAATATTGCGGAAATATGATAACGGTCAGGTATAAATACTCTTCAATGGTGTATTAGGCCAAAAACATGTTTTCTCAGATAATTGAAAAATCATATGAAATTGGCGGGTTTTTTTTTTAGAAAAACGAAAAAAATCAAAAATTAGTTTTTTCTTTTTTTAATGCATTTTGTGGCCCACTTTTTTTTAAGTTTTTCATTTTTTTCTGAATTTTGGTATAAAAACATTTCAAGTACAAAACCTAAAAAAAGTATGATGTCAAAAACCATTAGAAACAAATGCCCCACGGTCCCTTCATCACTTCCTAAACCTTGTGCAGTGGCATAACCGGTAAGGGGGGGGGGGGGGGGGGGGGTTGGGTGGGTGGGAGGGGAAGGAGTAAGACTTTCCACCCGACAACTAAAATGGGGGACGGAGAAGCCCCAAAAGGAGAAGGAAAGGAGAGAGAAGAAAGGGGAAGGTGAAGAAAACGAGGGAAAGCTAGGGATCGAGAATGGAATAATGAGTCTGAGTGACGGGTGCGCACATGTGGACGCACAGTGAGATCCCCTTCACAAGTTCGAACGACAGGAAACAATATAGCGGCTCTCCGGAAAAAGAAAAATCGGTCAGAAACTTCTTTAGTCTGCCACCCCCTCCCCCCGATCAGGTCTAGTTACGCGCCGACAATGTGCTTTTTCCTCCCGCCAAGGAAAAAAAATAGTAACTTAGCAATGCACAGATGTGAAAAACTTTTTTTGCTCATGTTGGAAAACAAAACCCAACTTCTTAAAGAAGATGGTGGATTTTGGTTTTCCTCATGTACAGCTATGTACTTCTTTTTATTTACTCATTTTACTATTACTGTTTAATTTTTTACAATTTTAATTAATATGGCGTAAATCCCGGGGGTGGGGGGATTTTTTTTTTTAATTTTAAAAATTTGATGAGGGGATGGTCAATACGTTCATCCCATTTGATGGCCCGTTCAGTTTTTTTGACCAAAAATAACCTCATATTTTTACCAAATATTTAAACTTGAATTTAAATTGCGCGCGCTTTTGCCGCTCATTTTGTTCAAATTACAATTACCTCAACGCTTTTAGCTTCGTAAATGGCATTTTTTTAGCGCGCACATATGCTAGTATCATCAAACCTGTTTCATTCATAAATTTTCATTACCCCCCGGCATCAACCCCCCCCCCCCCCCCCCCCCATTGTCAAAAAGAAATTTTACGCCACTGATTTTATTTCTTTACACTACTTATCCTGCCTACTCTTGATCTTTTTATTTTGATCGATTTTTATTTTTGTTTATTGGCATGAATGGTTAACTTTTTGATGTGTTGTCGTTTTTGTGTGCAATGTGGTTGGTGGGTTTTGGTTAAGAGTTGAATGGGGATGGGTTGATTTTTTTACCCTGTTTGGCATGATTTCTTGGCTTTTTTGCTCTGCTCCCGTTGAGATTTTGTGTAGTCACATCTTTCAATTCTTATATAATTCATTTTGTTTTCTTTCATAATGATTTTTTTTTCATAGGTTTGTTCTTTTTCTTTTGGTTTTTTTTTTTTTTGTACATCTTTATAGTTTCTATCTTAAGCTCTTTTGTGTGGCTCCCTTGTTTTTTTTTTTTTTTTTTTGCATTTTCTTCTTTTATTCGCCATTGTAGAATGTGCCTCTATGTACGAGATGTTGATTTGATTGTTGAGAGAGTGGTCGGGATATTATCTGATGTTTGCTTTTCTTCCCTTCCCACCAGTACTCGGCCCAAGTAACCTACAGAATAAAAAGAAAAAAAAAATTGTTTGCAATCCCAGTGGGCTATTTAATTAATATTACCCTTTTTGTGGGAAACCCTCTCACCGCGGGGGGGGGGGGGGGGTTGGGTGGTGGGGGGGGGGGTGGGGGGGGTATGGGGGGGTGGTGGGGGGGGGTTGGTTTTGTTGGGTTGTGTTGGGGTGTTTGTGTTTTCTTTGGGTGCTTTGCTGGGGGGGGTGGGGAGTGGAGGGGGGGGGGGGCGATTTCCCGCCCTAGTCTCTCGGAACCGGATTGAATGACTTCTCATTGTGTACCAATGATAGCTATGACCCCTCCCGAGTCCATTGATACAAAAAAGGTACAAACTACCTTTGTATGACGTCACAGGACGTAAACCTGACGTCATCCAAAAATTGCGAAATCGCAAACATCGCAAAATTCATGGTTTTTCCTCCAATTTTTTCTAAGCAAAGGAGGATTTTTTGGCCATGATGTGGTGTCCAAGTTGCACACACTGCCTACTACACATAAATCACATATATAAGACAAACTTAGTGTAACTGTATCCGATAGCACCAACAAAAAAAAAAAGGGATTCCTGCTGTTCTGTTACTTCAATGAAAATAGCTTTCTTCGCACGCAGTGCGCGATTACGCAACGACGCGCGTTCCATAACCGTAGGTCCGAATTTTGTTCAAATGTATTAAAACGAGCGCAATGCTTCAAATAAAAAAGTCATGCAGTTTTACCGTGAAAAAATAACAACATGTGAATGCGGTAAAATGTCGAGGGGGGATTCCCCCCGGCCTTTTAGGGTTAAAAACAACCATTCACATACCGTATTTCATATGTGAGTGCACATGTTCTTTACAGTTTCAATAATTTTAACATTGTCCCAAGTTTTTTTTCAGAAGTCCCCTAAATTCATTCTAAATTAAAAAAAATAAAAAAGGTAAAAGGGGTCACTGAAAATCCAACGGGTCAAGCCCGCTATTCATAAGGGTTCTCTATTCATATGTTCGTTATTCATAAGCAACATATGTTCGTTATTCATAATTTGAAAAGGGTTCGCTATTCAGAATAGAAAAGAAAGTTGCTATTCTAAAATAGAAAGGGGTCGTTATCCATAATAAAAAAATAGGTTCGCTATTTCAATACAAACTGTCCGCAATTCATAATGAGAAAGGTTCGCTATCATTATATGAAATAAGGTTTCGCATAGTCATAATAAAAATGCGTCGCTATCATCATTGAAAATAAGGTTCGCTTTCATAATATGAAATCGGTTCGCTTTTCATAATGTGAAAAAGGTTCGCTAATCAATAATAAATAGGGTTGCATTCATAACATTAAATCACGGTCACTATTCATAATAGAAATAAGATTCGCTATTCAGAATAGAATAAGGGTCGCTATTCATAATATTAAATAAGTCGCTATTCATATAAAAAATAAGGTTCGCTATTCAAAATTAAAATAAGGTCGCTATCATATTGAAATAAGGTCGCTATCATAATAGAAATAAAGTTAGCTATTCATAATAAAAAAATAAGGTTCGCTATTCATAATAAAAATAAGTTCGCTATTCATAATAAAATAAGGTCGCTATTCATAATAAAAAATAACGTTCGTTATTCTATAGAAAATAAGGTCGCTATTCATAATAAAAAATGAGGTTCCGTTTCAAAATAAAAAAAAAGGTCGCTATTCATAATTGAAAATAAGGTGCGCTTTTCATAATATGAAAAATACGGTTCGCTTTTCATAATGTGAAAAAGGGTTCGCTAATCATAAAAAAAGGAGTCGCAATTCATACATGAAATAAGGTTCCCACTATTATAATAGAAAATAAGATCGCTTATTAATAAATAGAAAATAAGGTTCGCTATTTATAAGGTTCGCTTTTCATAAGGTTCGCTATTCATAATAAAAAAATAAGGTTCGCCTATTCAAAATTGATAATAAGGTTCGCTATTCATAATGAAAATAAGGTTCGATATTCATATAGAAAAAAAGTTTAGCTATTCATAATAAAAAAATAAGGTTCGCTATTTAAAAAAAAAGTCTGATATTTTTAATTGTTCATAATAAAATAAGGTTCGCTATTCATAATAAAAAAATGAACGTCCGCTATTCATAATAGAAAAATGGTTCGCTATTCATAATAAAAAATGAGGTTACGCTATTCAAAATAAAAAAATAAGGTTCGCTATTCAAATTGAAAATAAGGTTCGGTATTAATAAAAAAATAAGGTTCGCTCTTCATAATAGAAAATAAGATTCGCTTATTTAATAATTGAAAATAAGGTGCGCTATTATAATTGAAAATAAGGTTCGCTATTTATAAGGGAAAATAAGTTAGCTATTCATAATAAAAGTAAGGATCGCTAATAACAAAAAGGTACGCTTTTCAGACAAGGAAGGCTCGCTATTCATATTAAGAAAAAAGGATGTGCTATCATTCATCAGAATCGACCATTGAAGACCCCGGAAATTCTAAATGTAATTATTAAATGTACACATTTAAATTTTTAACATTGACATTAATAATTAAAACATGACAATTGCATTGTTAAAAAGGAAAGTACTTTGATGCAGATCAATTGAATAATTGTGCCTGTGGAAATCCCTACCATCTTCAAGGCCATCAATTCTCCGCACGCACATCGACAGTGAGCCTTTATAGCCGAGGCGCATAGCTTACCTATTCGGCATTTGTGTAAAAAGCATGAAAGTTGAACACATGTAGAGAAAAGGAATACGAATAGATTAAGATCATGAGCCCATGCAATTTGGCCCCCCGTCGGCATTTCCAAGATGGCGCCAACAAAATGACAATTTTATGCATATTTTTGCTAATATTTCAACACCTGCCTGTACTTATGTCTTTACTAGTCATGAAAAATATGCTAAATGCATGTACAAGTTGTCCAATCAAAGGTCATTGCATGAGACAATTGCATTGTTGAAAAAGTATAAGTACTTCGATGCAGTATCAATTGAATAATTTGATGCCCTGATGGAATGAGTCCCTACACGTCAAAGGCCAGCAATTCTCCGCCGCAATTCGACAGTTAGCCCTCGATAGAGGCGGCATGGCTAACCTATCGTGCATTTAATATGATAAAAGCATGAAATTGGCAAACATGTACACTGTTAAAAAAATTTAGTACATTTACGGAATTTTGGCAGCAGTATTTCAAGTCATTTTAGGGTAAATTTACAGAAATTTTATGTCAATTAACGGAACTTTGACAGTAATTTTACCGAAATTTGTCTCATATTATGGAAAACAAATGATTTAAAAGATTTTCCGTAATTAAATTACGGAAACCAAAAAAAAAGTCCGGAAATATTGCTGCAGAAAATTTTTGAAATATTTCCGTTAAATAACATTTTTAGCTATTTTTATTTTTTTGTTTTTTATTTTGATTGTTTCTAAAACAGATTTTTCCGTAAATTACGGGAATATGTTTTCTTAATTTAGGAACTGTTTACACAGTGTAGAAAAAGAATACGAACAGATTAAGATCATGAGCTCATTAAGGTCATTTAAAGGTGCAATTTGCACCCCCGTCGGCCATTTTTCAATGGCCACCGAATGACCATTTTAGGCATATTTTGTTAATATATCAAC
>JAMKCH010030361.1:0-16850 GCA_023653785.1 Ophioderma brevispina
CACACCCTGAGTATCGCATTCTCTCTCTCATGTCGATTGTGCCCATAGGCACTGCTGTGTCCCCTCCAACAAGAGCTCGCCATTTCCTCGATCCCCAGCCAAACTTGTAGCTTTTCCATACTGTTAGCTTTCAGTCCCTCCTTTTATTTCCATCTGTTCCAAGCTGCTTTGCCCGGACGAAACCTCTTCCTCTTCAACCTTTCACGGCACACTGAATGATTTGCTTCTCAATGCTTTTCTCCTCTTCTCATAATGGTGACCAAAACATTTCAGCTTCCTCTCCCTTATCGGTTTCTTAATGATCAGGCCTAACCCAATCTTCTCCCATCACCCCATTCAATTTCTTTTGTCCTGCCAGAATATCCTCAAAAAAGCCTCCGATAACACCACTTTAACGAATCGATGCGTTTATTATCCCATTTTAAGTGGCCCAAATTGGTGCCCAAGGCATTACATGTGGCATAATTAAGGTATACATAGAAACACAGCATTACTATATTTTTATGTCCCAATTATTTATATGTTTTAAATAAATTCAATATTTAGTGACAAGTTTAGACATAGCGGAATAGCGGTATGTCTCCCATCAGACCAGTAAATCAAACTTGTTGTAGTTACCTGCGGCGGAGCATCAGCACGAATCAACATTCAGACCTCTCCTGCATATTTCGCATGGTTCACTTTCCAATCAATGTATGGCACACACACAGCTGCATACATTGTCCCGATCGGTTTTTTAATGACGCTTGTTTGCACTAACAAGAACCCATTGAACTCACCGTGGTCCACTCGCCTTATTTGTAAATGGCAGTTTCCAGGAGTCTTCCTTTTTTCGTTTCAATTTAAAAATTACAGGGATCTTGTTAATTGCAATTATTTCTCTACAATGGCTTAATAACATCTCAAAGTTAATATCAACATTCAGACCTTTCCTGCAAATTTCGCAATGGTTCACTTTCAATCAAATGATGGCACACAATCCAGCTTGCATACATTGTCCCGATCGGTTTTTAGATCCGTGTGCACTAACAAGAACCCCCGTTTGTTGACGTCACCGTGGTCCACATCTTATTTGTAAATGGCATGTTCGCAGAGTCGTCTTTTTCGCTTAATTTTAAAATTACCGGGGTCCTTGTTCATTGCAATTATCTAGCAAATGGCTTAATACATCTCAAACGTTAATAATGATTGACTATCCTTTTAATTAAATGGTCATCTTAACTCAAAATGGCTGCATAGGAAAAGCACCAAGGACAGACCAAGATCTTTCAAAATGTCTGTCCATATTTTGATTTCCCTGCCCTAAAACATAGCTATACACACAAATTAGTGGTTTATAAAAAATCATTTTTGAGCAGAATATAAGGAAAATGTCAATTTTTAGTGCAATTTGGCGGCCCGCATATTGAAAAACAAATACCTGACAAAAGTATCTACAAAAATATGTCATATTTGGATACCTTAGCATTCAAACGGGTTATGGTCACACCAGATCGTGATTAATCGAGATATCAGACATAGAAAATTGAATGGCAGCCATTTTGAAAAATGACCACCACGGCCGCCACATGTTCAAATCCAGTTGGGGTCCCGTTTTGAAATAATGGTTATGGTCCATATTAAGCGTTACAAAGGTTATACAACTTCTTATCACAAAGTGCACGATTTTGCTCCAGTGAGTCTTAAAACCTCATGGACTAAGTGTAATCCACCGGCCTTTCGGCGTCACGTAGTTGCCGCCCTCACTCAGAGGATCATCATCATTCTTTTTCTCGATGTGATACGGACAACTTAAAAATTAATTATATATACTTATATATATGTATATAATACGTATATAATATGGATGGATGGGTGGATATACTATGTCTGTAATATATATCTATAACTATATATATATATATTATATACTAATCCAGTTAGGTTAAACGCATCCATATAGGAAAGGCTCAACCCTTTAAGGGAGCTGTTATTGGTTTAAAGCCGTGAAATATCTACTCATATGTCTGACATACTGTTTCGTAGGCCGAAGCCCTCACTCCTCAAGACCAATGCAGAATGAGCATAAAATTACCTTACAATACTCAGTGATATCAGGGACCAACGATAACAATTGAACAAGGATTACATAAATACAATTGAAACAGAACATTCTATTTTCCACTTTAAAGAATAAGGTACATTTTTGTCCTTTAATTTCCGATATATTCACTAAGAGTTGTCGAGTTTCTATGTTGTTTATGTTTGAAGCTTGAAGTATTTCCTGCATACCGGCCTGCCATATCGCGACTAATCGTTTTCTGTGAGTCCGATATAAGTTTCTGCAGCCATGTTGTCCTGTCTTGTCACAGTGGCTTGGTAAATTATGCCTCTAGTGAGACATTCCTTTTCAAGAGGACACTCTTGTTTAACACGGCAGTGCAATTGCTTTGATCATTTTGTTTTTGGAGCAGCAGATTTGGTGATTGTAGATCCATTATGCGTTGATATAAATTAGTGCCTATGTTCGGCATACCAGAGTACTTAATTTTGATCGTAGTTCCGTTTAGCAATTATGGAGTTTATGGCCTGAGGGCAAACATTTGCTTCCCAGAAGGGTGAAAGAATTTCTACCGATGGGGATGCGAACATTTTTTGACTGTAGGGGGGATTGAACCAAGTTATTTTCCTTGTCCGTTTTTCTGTGGAGTTTTTCTGTTCTTGGTTGTCCTGAGGGTTATACCTTGAGTTTGGTAATCAGATTCCACTCGTATGGAGGCTCCTGTTATGGCGGTATGCTGATTGATATTTCTTCATTTGAGGAAATGTTAGAGAGTCTTTTGTTTATACTCTCGGGAACATTCCTCAAAATCGATGGTGGATGATTGCTCTCTTTGTGAACATATAGAGCATAATTGTTTCGGTTCATGTACGGCTTGTAAGGATCCTGATGTAGGTCTAAGAAATATCGAGAAAAGTCAACCCTTTCTTGTTAGCTTCAATTGTGACTTGAAGATTATTTCTAGCAAATATGAGCATATTTCCTTGTTGATTAGTTCAGTCTGTCGTGGTGTTTTCCTGGCATATGGCGAGCCATCGTCCCTGTAAAGACCAACTTTGATATCGCGATTGTTTAATTGTAGAGTAAGTATAGGCCGATCAGTTCAATTTTCCCCGCGCCATCATAACTTCCCATTGTGCGTCACATCTGGGTTGTCTTTGCTTTTGCCATGGCAGTCATTGTTAAAGAGCATGGATTTTCTTTGCATTTAAAATGATTTCAATTTCACTATCTGAAATGGTGCATAGTGGAAGATGCAAAGACGAGTGATTCTTTTAATAAATTTCAGAGAATGTAAGGTAAAAGTTCACAACGTCGCAACAAATAAGGAGCACTTGCGTGTGGTCGCTTCACTATTAAACCAGCCTATAACATCATCTGTGTTCTTCCATTGATTTAACTTTGGTAAGCTTTGATGATTTTGGAGTTTATTCTCTCTAGGATTTGCTTGCTGATTTTGCCGATCTCGGGCTTGCAGGGGTTGATAAGACGACAGTTGCCTTATTTTCTGAAGTTGGGTTTATATCCTTGAGAATTATGAAAGCTTGCCTGTCGGCTGTGGTGTCAATACGGTCGCTGAGGTCTAATTTTGAGGCTATATTCTTGTCGCTACTGGTGTTGTTCGCGATAGAATGTTCAGGAGCTTTTTTTATTCTTGGTGATGTTCTTTTCCATAAGGTTGTTATATTCCTTTGGCTCAACTTTGTAAAAATTGGTGGTCTTGTCGGCAGGGACGTAGACCTTTGTTATTTTTCTTGAATGTTAGGATGTTCCCATTGTTGGCGTTGCTTCTGGAACTGATTATTGCTGGGTGAAACGCGATGTTTGGACGAATGTGAAGTAAGGCCAGTTCATTCCTTTCAGTTCGGCGGTGATCGGTGTCTGAGATTTAGTTGACTTGAGGGTCCATAGTCTCTTTGTTTCAGCTTTGGGTGTGTCCGGTAGTAAGAAAAAAGAATGTTCTTCCCATCTTAGTTGCCGTAGAAAGTTTCTGTCTGTTTAAGCAAACTTTGAGTATTCCTTTTTTCCTGGTATGGGGAAATTTTTTATCCTTGAATATCCCAGGTTGGTTCTCTCAGTCCTTGATCCATTGTGGTTTTCAAAGTGCTCAGAATTACAAGAAATTGGAGCGTAAATAACCAAGTTAGGTTAAAACCATCCAATAGGAAAAGTGCTCAACCATTTAAGGGAGCATGAATATTGGTTTAAGACTTGAAATATTCTACTTCATAATGGTCTTACCGTCATGTTTCGTAGGGCCGAAGGCCTCACTCCTCAGAGACCAAATGCAAGAATGATGATTAAAATTACCTTACACATACCGTGGATATCATGACTAGACATGATAAACCATTGAAAAAAGGATTACATAAATACATAAACAAGACTAGTACAATGAGACTTGAATAATTAGACTTAAGCTCATAATGTACCAATAAACTTTATCCATACCTAGCTCATAATAGTTACTACACAAAAGATGTCAATTGAGGGAGTCAATTGTGAAATTAAGGCAAAGGGAACCGTCACTCCAACTTCGAGCAAAAATCAAACCTGTGCACAGAAGAGAAATATTTCATCATTTTCAACCTAATTGTCTCCCTAACAAAAGAACGGAATTGTGAGTGGCTTGTTCGCCAAGACGGAAACATTACTGTGTAATCACAAATAATTAACAATTGTTTTCCTCCAGGAAGCACCAATTGACTCCCTCAATTGACATTCTTTTGTGTATTAATTAACTATTATGACTTAGGTCATTATTATAAAGTTTATGGTACTATTATGAGCTTAGTCGGAATTATCAAGTCTACATTTACTATGTCGTGTTTCAATTGTATTTATGTAATCCTTTTTTCACTTGTTTATCATGCTGGTCATGATATCCACTGGTATGTGTAAGGCAAATTTTATCTCAGTTCTGGCATATTGGTCTCTGAGGCGTGAGGTCTTCGCCCTTACGAACATTGATGCTGGTAAGACCTTATGAAGTAGAAATTTCAAGTCTTAAACCACTATATATATATATAATGATATATATGATATATATATATATCTATTATATATATATCTATATACTTATATATATAGGATATATCTATATATATTATATCTGTGTTTGTTGTGTGTGTGTGTGTGTTGTCCGGTGGGGGGAATGAGCTAACGTGGGAGGAAAATTATTGAGGAAAAATTATTCGCAAATCCTACACGGTCAAGTCCCCAACTTGTACAGAGATACATTGACGACATTTTTGGCTTTATAACTGGACCTCGCGAATCACTTGTAGAATTCATTCAATTCGTCTCCCAACTTTGTCTTTTTCTTCCCAATTCACCTCACTCAAGTTCACATGGACCATTTCGGACACCAATCGATTTCCTTGCTCTCACTATTAGCATTGATGGAAACAAAATTGCAAACCACATTCCTACAAACCCACCGACTCACACAATTATTTGCTGTATAACTCGTCCCATCCCCCAAAAAATGCAAAGACTCAATCCCTTACGCTCAGTTTAAACCTCTTCGGCGGATCTGCAGCAGCACCAACAGAACTTTGAGTACAACTGGAAGAATGTCTACTTTTTTTCCACAAGCGCAACTATCCTTTCGAACCATCAATTGCTTCTCACGCAATTCAAAACATGGACAGAGCTAGCAGCTCTTACTCCTTCCATCTCCTTTGAAGACAATACTGATCGCATCCCCCTTTGGTGATCAATTACCATCCCAGTAACATTCCTGTTGTAATATAATTCGCAGAACTTCAACATTCTTCGTTCTCATCCAGTACTAAGCACAACTTCACTACGCATCCCATCATAGCTTATCGCCGTGAACGCAACATCGGACCACGTGGTCCGTCGCCCTCACCCCCTCAGCCACCAAAGGGCATTATCCCTTCCGTCGACCAGCGATGCAATGTTGTCCATAATATTGCCCAGTTGCTTATGTGAAGGACCCAACCGTGTAAGCTTTTATCCTCCTCTCACTTCAAAACCTGCACATCTGACAATCTCATTTATGCCATTATACTGTCAAAGCTGCAACGTTATACATTGGTGAAACAAAAAATTCACTTCATCCGTTTTTTTCCGCCCATCGCCTTTCCATCGAGAACATGACCTGGTAAACCAGTCGCTGCGCACTTCAATAGTGCCACCACAACCGCGATGGACGTCAAAATTACTTGCATGTCTACTGTTGGTAACTCAAACAAGGACCGTCACACTGCAGAACAATCTCTATCACTAGCTCAAAACCATGAACCCAATGGACTCATCCCGCCTTCGAACCAATCTAAAATGTGACTGGCTTACTTTGTAACTGCACCTTCTTTACACCCTGGTGCCTACTCCCCCTGGTGCTTTGAACTTGCTGCAGTGTTACGCACGGTTGTTTTAATCATTGCATGGTCAATTTTTGAATGTATTATTTTTTTAATCTATTTAAATTTGTGGTTGTTTGTATTGTGTAAAGTTGTACCTGTTGAAGGGTGTTCACCCGAAATATTGTACCATATCTGTACTTCAATCTCAGCACTGTAGTCCATACCAAACCCGGCTCTACGACTCTATATATATATAGATATATGATATATATATTAGTTTTTTGGGACTTTTGTGTAATTACAACATTACACATCCACACGTGCAATTATATGGTCTACTAACATAAATTGTGAATTACCCAAATACTATCATGCAGCTACGGTGGTTGCAGCTGGTTTCCATAGAGTCATGATAAAATTATCGCTGTCAAAATGTTTAATATGAGCCTCTATTCCAGGCAACCACATTATTCAAATCGATTAATTAGTCTATTTTCACAATCACTCTTCAACTTGGGCAAAATAATCATTACAACAACAATCAACACCGCGACTGTAGTCTTCGCAGTTGGGAATTCAAGGATTATGATAAGAGCGGGATCAGGGTCATAACTCGGAGCTCATTCGGTCGGGGATCATCCTGGTAAGTCCGGAAATTAGAGCTTCTGTTCGGTGATCCACCTCTCGGTAATGTCGGAATTAATGTGTATCCGGGACACGACCCGGGCCGGTCGTGTCTTGCTCGGATACTACCCCGAGTCGGGTATTCTCGGCTACGACCGCGATCGCGGGCCGTGTACGCTCGTACTTCATCCTTGCCGGTGATCATCCTCGGTAAGGTCGGAATTAAGAGCATACGGTCATAGCTCGGATTAAAAGTTCGGATTCAAGAGGGCATCGGTCGTAGCTCGAAGAAAGCTCGGGTGAAAATTCGGGTGAAAGCTCGGGTGAAAGCTCGGGTGACAGTTTCGGGTGAAAGCTCAGGTGAAAGTTCGGGTGAAATCAGCTCGGGTGAAAGTTCGGGTGAAAGTTCGGGTGAAGCTCGGGTGAAAGCTCGGATGAAAGTTCTGAATCAATTTTTGATCATCATACTACTTTCTGGTTTCAGTTGGGACTTTGGCCAGGTCGTAAGTATTTCACATTTCCATGTGTTACCATTTGGTTGCCATACTGTCCCCATATGTGTTCACAAAATGCTTAGACCCTTAGTTAAACATTGGCGTATGCAAGGAATCTTTATAGTGCTATTCCTTGATGACGGTTGGTGGGTCATCGATCAATTGATAATTGCCATGACGGCGTCTTCTTCGTAAAGAATGATCTGTTTCCGAGCAGGTCCTCGTTCGACGTTTAGAATTCGCATGGAACCCTACTCAGTTTTCTGACGGTGGTTGGGATTTACAATGGGACAGTACAGAGGGCAGTATGTGCAGTCTCTTCTAACGCATGTCTGATGTCAGTTTATATCAATTCTGATGAATTACCCTATTTCATGCTTAGGCAATTGCTCTTTAGCGGGGTGCAAAATTGTTTCCCTGTATCCAGTGCTAGGCACTTTAACTCAGCTAAAGTCACGGTGTAATTCACCATGACATTCTTAATAGAACACACTGGGACAAAGTGTACTCTGTTAATCCATGTTAAATGCTAGAAAAATATTTTTCTGGAGAACTATGTCAACTTCTGAATTATCGCATGCTTTTTGAATATTCTGTACCGCATGTGGTTATCTTTTCTGATTTGGCCAGCCAGACTGGATGTGGTTCCTGGATTATGCGGAACCTGATAATGGTAAACTGCAGGAGGCATGGGACGATTGAAGAGCGAGAAAAAGAAAGAGCTCAACTTGGAGAGAGCTTAAAGATTGTAGAGCTTCGTGCGAGCTTGCACAAGTTTGTCTGGTAAGCCAGTGAAAGTGTTCACTGATAATAAAGGTGTGTTGTTGTCAGTGAGGTAAAGGAAGCATGATGGTTTTTTGCATGACATGCGCTTAGACATTTTCAGTTTTGTAAAGGAACGCAGGATTTAGACCATGGGATCAGAAATGGCCAAGCAGATTTGCTGCAGAGACCAATTGGACTTTGATGATTGGGCTGTAGCCTATAAATTTTTTCACCTTTGTTGACAAATGATGCAGATGGGAAAATTCTACCAAATTACCCAGGTTTATTTCCAAGTATTGGTGCCCGAATTCAGAACAAGTTGATTCGTTCTCAGTGAATTGGATGGAGAAAGAAAACAATTGGTTGGTTCCGCCTCTATTTCCGGATGGGAGATGTGGTAGCATTATTAAAAGCTTGTTCGGGCTTTGGTACGTTGAATTGGTAACGGAATGCCATCCGCCTTGTTCTGGCCGTTACTTTTTGCGACGGAGACGAGTCAATTTTCTAAGATGATTTTCAAAGGATTCGATTCAGGATTTGAAAATATTTTTCTGCAGGGCCGTAATAGAAAATCCATATTTGGTCCACAGTTTAGAAGCCACAGTTTAGTTATAAGGTTTAAATGGTATCTGAATTCTGAAAGCAGAATTGCAGTATAATTGCTGTATATCATATACAAGAGTGGTTGATGGATTTTGGGAAGGCATGTGTGATTGGTGATAAGTGGAATTATAGATATTCTATGTGTATAGTACAGCTGGATGGCGAAGCTAATTAGCTTTTGGTATCAATGAGATCAAATCTATAGCTGGATAGCTTAAAGGTGATCCACATTGCTCGGACGGCATATATTAAGCTATATACCTATGGAAAGCTTATGACTTCAGGAAGCTAAAAATATCTTTTCCAAAAAAAAATAATCGTATAATATAGCCGCTATAAGCCAAAAACTAACCCTATATTTCGTTGCGATTTTACGCCCAAAAATACGCTTAAAGTCTGACTCAGAGATTTCTGAATATAATTTTTTTAATATATTAATTAAAAATAACCAACTTAAACTAAAGATAGTCACCTAGAATGCTCAATTCCAAAATTTGAGATGAATCGGAGTTTTCGTTTTGATGCAGTAAACATTTATGTGTATGTAACAGTGCCATAGAATACTGTGTATAACAAAATTTCCGGATCCGGAATTTTTAAACAAAGATGTGATTTTCTATATGAAGGACTTAGATTTGAGCTTAGCTATTTCACACAGTGATTAGTATATGGACAAGCATTATGTACATGCAAAAAACACAATTGTTTTGAAAATTGAGGGCGCCCTCATCGGGAAATCTCTGAGTCGGCCTTTAAGCTTTCCTTCTCTGACCTTGCTTGAAAGACGATTTTCATTTTGGCTCTTGTAACCAAATCGTGAGTAGCATAAATATGACGTTACATATACTCAGTGAGTTTCTTATGCCAATATTATATAATATTATGTATTTTGCAGACATGCAGAGGCAGATGATTATAGTTCTAGTTTGACTGAGGTGTTGGCAGCTTCCAAGGCCAAGAACACTGTTTCCAAGTATAATAGAGCATTGCTACCTTGGACCGATTGTTGCATCTCAAATCAGGTATCTCAAGTTCCTGCAAGTACTGTAGAGGACATTAGCAAATACACGTAGCAAATTAGAGTAGGAAACCCAATATTATCTCATGAACTAGTTTCTCATGTCTTGTCCAATTCTTTTGAAACTCGCAGGTATGCAGTAATGACATTTCTTTAAAAAGTTATGTAGTGGATTTTGAAAATTCTGAGCAGATGTTGAGTTTTAAGGCATTTTGTTCGGCCTTTTGTGTTTTTGGCATGAATTGTGTTGGTAGGCAAAGATTATGCTGAATTGTCTGTTGTCCTACAATGTAACCGCTGTGTGAAAGTTGAAAGCCATGTATTATCAATGCTGGCCTTGAGAGGTATTGCATTTGCAGCCTAGTCTGATAACCAGTCTGATGTTTATCAAACAAGATGACAGTTATGTTATCAACTTCAATTAGCACTCTCCAATTCACAGTTGGGGTTGTTTTTGATTTGGACATTCAGTGGTTAGCTCTATAGTAATATACAATTTTGGTTTTCACTTGGCCATACTTGGTTTCATTTCAACTTTTATGCTTTCAACTAGCAGTGGTTATATGTTTCAAGTCATTGTCATCTTCTTAGGACTCTAGTTGTAGGAGATATAAGCTGAACAATACTTTTGTCAGAATACCTTTTCATCAACAAACATCACAGAAACATATTTGTTGTTGAAACATTATATAACAAATATTGAATACTCCGTATATAGTATTTGTCACAAAAAACTATGATCAGGCCCTTAGCCTGTTTAAATTATGTTTCTTATTTAATGTGGCAAATTAAATATAGTGTAAAAGACAAATGACTAAATATTAATAGATGGTCATTTGTCTTTTCACACTATAGTTTATTGTGTTATCAAATAAGAAACAAATTCTACTACCTATTTCAATTTAAAATTGATCTTGGAAAAGTTGTATTGCAATTGTGTTAATGTTTTTAGTTAGATTAAAAACCCAACTTTGTCCTGGCATGTTCCTTTTTTTATGTCAGGCATATCTTTGAAGTGTTTACAGAATTAAAAGATAACAAGTTAACAGATTTTGAACACAGAAGTAAACCATAGATTAAATTAATAGTACATCAGCATCTAAAGTACTTTATGGAATCAATCACATTTTAGAGGAAAATGCATTCTATTGAGAGTTGTTATTAACATGATCAAAAGTATGGTGCGGGTTTATTATTTAACCGTTCTGTAGCATGCATTGTTTGAAAAAATCAAGTAGGCTATATTATAACTGCAAATGCTTACCTCAAAGCTATTTACATGAAAAAAAAAATCCGTCTCAAACAAGTCAAAATGTAGATATTGTAGGCCTACTCACTCACAAGTACATAAATTTTAAATAAAATTGGAAGTTTTTTTATTGTGAAGATCCTGTTTTTGATTGATAAAAAGTTACACAAAGTTTTAAAAGTTTTCTTAAAGATGTTATTTTTAATTCATTTTCACCTAAATATAACATGCATTAGGCCTACATGATGTTCCATTATCAGGCTATTATCTTATTGGCCAGTTTCATTTGTTTGCTTTTTATTTATGGAAAGTTATTTTCCGTAATCAAAAGAAGGATTTTTCCACTGCACTTTTCACATTTACCAAAGTATACTGAACTAAAATATGTTTGCTTGCAAACCAGGGCAAACTTTATAATGCATAGAATGTGTCCTAGTATGGCCAGGCTCTGACCCAAGGTGGTATTTCAATCATTAGCAGTGTCATTTATGAAGTGCAACTTAATGATGGCAATGCAACATGTGAAGACTGAGATTAGGGAACAAACTAAGAGATTGAAGAAGTTAGAAGTTACTCTCAATGAATGTGTGAGTAAAAAGATTCACAGACAGATTGACAAACTCCCAAAATGCAGGCACACATATAGAGCATAATCCATTAAATAGTCTTGCTGATTAAAATCTGTATGACTTAATATTGCAGCAAAGTATTTGCTGTTCCTTGAAGTTGAAGAGGCATATAAACAGGTTTTCCATAAAAGTTATTGCCATTAATATTTGGCATATTTTGTGGTTCTGGGTACATGTAAGCTAAAAATACATTGTTAAGTAATAAAGTTTACATAGGCCTACTCCATGATTGGCTATTGATAAGCCTACATCACTTGAAGTCCATATCAAGTGAAAATGAATTTAAAAAAAAAGAAATTGAAGCTCAGATTAGTGTGGCATATTTTGTGGGGTTCACAACATATTTATTAGTTAAATTAAGTATGACAATGAAGTAACCATTTAATATTACAATGATTAAAGGCGCATTTGTATTATCGTACATAATAAAAACAACATTTTGACTTAGTTTATCTCAATGTGAAATAGTACTCTGGTATATAATATAGATATGCCATTTCACAGGGCTTCGAAATCCACGGGAGCACGGGAGCGCCCCTCCCCTGCTCCCAGAAAAAATCACGGCCGGCAAAAATGACGCATTAACAAAAAAATAACAAAAAAAATGAAGAAAAAATTTGAAAAATTTTAGGAAAAAAATTAATATTTTTCTGATTTCTACAAAATCACCTCAAAAGAATACGTGTTTAAATGTTACCGTGGTTACTTAGTGTAACATTATCAATACCAGTTAGTTTATTATTTGTGGTGTCTGGCCTCCTCCTCTGCTCCCGCGTGGAGCAATTTCTAGCGGAACTTTGATGTTCATGTCATAAATAATAACACGATGGATATTAGCAATTTTAGGCGTGAAAAAGGTAAAGTCAAGTTAATATTTTCCATATAACCCTTAAATACTTTAATTTATGAATTATACAATTTGTATTTTATTTGCTAAAATGTTATTAACAAAACAATGGTGCATTATTGGTCAAGCTATTCCTAGGCTTGCAAAACCAACGTGCTGATTGTGTTTAAACCTGATTCAAACCTAGTCTCTCTCTGTTTTTCCGCATGACAGTTGGACTCTATCTTAAAGCTTTCATAGACGAGGCTACACACACAGCAAACAAGCTGATTCCCAGCAATCGTGCAGAAATGGCAGCTAAGGTACGTGTTTTATGCTAATATTTTGCCAAAATAGATATAGTATGCTTCCATGTTTTATATTTAATACTACAGGAACCCCGATGTTTATTAGGCGATCTAAGGTAAATCGATCTGCACATGTACACTGCATGTGACGTGGTATTCTCTGTGTGTGAAACCAGCCAGCATTCTGTTGAAATACGTTTTGTTGAAGGGGGTGGTGGATCTGAATAAATTAGTGCATTATTTCTACATTTTTCTCAAAAAATAATGTACACAGGTACCGCTTTTTGTTCAAACAATTAAGAAAATGAACATCTTTGAATTTCGACAAATTTTGACCCAAACTCTATCATTTACGTTGGTTTCTTCTCTTCATGTTAATAGTTTTACTCGCTTCACTACATAAACATTGCTACATGTTTTTGTGTAAACCTTTTCACATGCTAACCAAATTGAAAGAAATGGGGTGTGTGGATGCTGACGTTTTGCCCCTCATATAGCTAAAACCACAGTCTTCCGGGGGCCCCGCCCCCTGGATCCCCCCCGCCCGGGGCTTCGCCCCTGTGACAAAACCACCAGGGCCCCAAAGCGGGCCCCTGGAACCACACACCCCGCTAGGGGCTTCGCGGCAAGCCGCTCGCAATCGCGGCAAGCCGCTCAAACATTTAATTTCTTGTCAGAAAATATTCCTGATTAACTTCATGCTCCCAGACAGCTAAATTTATTTCCTTATGGCCCTGGATGCATATGGGGGATGTCCCCTATTCTAAAATTTTAAAGTGTCCCTTTAAATGTAACCAGTGTAGAAAGGTGCATAAAAAATAAGGGCCACTACAAATCAATTAAATTAATGTGTCGAAGGTTGTATTCATGAGATGATGACTTTCAATTAAACACAATTTATAATGTCAATTAAGAACAAAAGTAGTAACTTATGAAGTTAGCTTGGAAAAAGGCTAACTGAATAACAATAACTTGGTTGGCCTACTTTAAAAGCATAATTTTTTATGGAAATTAAGCGAATTGAGAGGCGTGTGAAAACAATTTGCAATCATCAACTGGAAATTAGTAATATTACTGAAGTATGTATGATAGTAAATTCCAAAAAAGCGGTAAAGAGCATTGAATCATGCATGTGTTGTCTTGGAATGGCATCATATTCTAGGCACGCCATCATTGATTCTCTGGTTCACGAATGAAACGTTTTTTCTACGTCTGAAGTGGAAATATGATTGTGACCCTTGTATCTTGAGCAATCCTTGTGATAGAAAATTCCTTCATGTTGTGACGTGTGTCAAGCCTCTTGTTATGAAAGAACCTATACTCCTGAACTACAAGGGCTTTATGTTCAAATTTGGCTCGTCTGATATTTGCTTGATATCAGGATTTGTGCTTTGATGTTAATTGCGTATGCAGCTTTTCTTTAGGTTTGAGACGAGCTTATTCATATTAGAACGTTGATGCAAAGTTGGTATCGTCCATGGTTATATTTTCAAACAAAGAGGTTAAAACTTGATAACCCCACCCCCCCTCTTACACCGGGTGCGTGTGATAATCGGAGCTACAAATTCTCCAACATGCCCTGTGGCTGCGCTCAAGAAATAATCTGCAAGCTACTGGAAATGTTTGACAATGATGATGATGAGAATTTCCTTGAATTAATAATAGTTGTCCTAATCGTTATTTACTTAGGTCATACAAATTATCATATACTAGATGTCTGGAGCTCGTCAGAGAGGCTTTGTCTGCAGTGGGAGTAGATGCTAAGAAATTTGGGCTGCATAGCCTTAGCCAGGGGGAGCTCAGCTGCAGCTATTTCGAAGTTACAGACCGTCTCTTCAAAAAACACGGGAGATGGAGGTCCGAAACGGTCAAAGATGGGTATGTGAAGGACAGTTTCCATGATTGAATGGCTGTTTCCCTCATTGGGGACTTTTTTTTGTTTCTTTGACATTATATTCATTTCCTTTTTTGTTATGAGGATGCTTATTATCTATATCAAAATATTCTAAAGGGATCTAAGTTTTGCTTTCTTCTCATGTCCCGTCTTTAGTCCGACCTAGGGAAAGTTGAGCTTGCTCAGTCTACCAGTCGAAGATCGGTGCTCCCCAGTACATGTGTTTGAATATTGAAAATACTTTATTCACGTTTGAGTTTACGAATTAGGGATAAATTGATTTTGTCCTTGCAGGGATTCATGGGCGCGCGACGCGATTGAAATACTTTATTCACGTTTGAGTTTACGAATTAGGAATAATTGATTTTCATTCTTTGGGCTAAGCAACCTATTTGAAAAGAATTGTATTACAAGAGTGTATGTTTGTGAAGCACCATTTGACTTCAGGGGGGGGGTTTGGAAGTTTTCCTAAAAAAAAAAACTTCACCCACATATGAGCAAAAAAAAAAAACTTTCCCCACTTTTCCATTAAAAAAAAAATTTTTCTTTAACCCGCCCTTATTACATAAAGCACGTCCTCAGTAGTCAACAAAAAAATCCAGCCTATGACTTGAAGAAAAAAAAAAAACTTGCCTCCAAAGCCAACGAAAAAAAACAAATTGTCCTCCCACGCCAAACTTTTCCAACCCCCCCCCCCCCCCCTTGAAGTCTAATGGGCGTTCCCTTGGAGTGTGAAGCTAGTACGCTGATGTTCACTAAGCTGATTTCGACACCTAGACTACGGAATTAGGGTGGGCATATGACCACTTTTTTTGTCAAAACGAGTAGATTCTTTGGCCATTTTGCTGCCCTAAATGACTCTGATAAGCAAATTTTCATATTAAATGAATTTTTGATGGGGTTCCATGGATTGTTAAATTTGCACGTAAATTTAATGGGGAATTTTTTGCAATTTAGAATACTTCCAAAAAACAATGTTATTCTCAACCTATTTTGTCATAAACTCACAACACATAGCCTTAATATCCTATAATATTGCAAATGAAAATTAATAATATTTTTTAAATTGCGAAGGGGACTCATTTTAATGACATGTATGTTGGGGTGTGCAAGCATGAATTAATAGCCATTGAGCCAGTAGACTTAAAACACAAGGACATAAGAAAGTTCATTGCACCACTGGCTGATGCTTCAGTAAACTCTTTGTATACTAACATCAATTATACTGTATTGCGCCTTTCACAACAATGTACAATGGTGTTTCAAAGAGTTCTATATAGATATAGAGGCCAAACGTTACGTAATCTTTAGAATTCACCGTCTCGCATGTTTTGCCGACCACAACGAAACCTAGAGTACCAACAATAGAAAGCAATGGTGGCCTCCGCTTCTTCCACATACTGTGGGTGCCGCTTTGCATAACACTCAATCGGTATTGATACAATTAATGTAATTTGTTAGAGGTGGCCAGGTGTAAATAGTGTACCTGGATCATTGGGCTCAGATACCTCTTTTTTCTCGTAATGCAATGCGCGCTTAAGGTGAAATGATGTATTCTTTGAGGCGGTTTATTTTAAATCAAGACGACTGATGTGTCCATTTCATTCGCTGTGTGGCCATGGGTAGGACACATTAACCACCCAATAGCACCCACATCCAACAACTGAGATTTGGTCCGATTGTTTGTATCGAATTGGACATTATGTGTGTATACAAGCCCCAAACTGATATTATTCCGTGCAATATTCAAATGTCAGCGCCAGCACGACGACTGGTTTTGAATGCGTTTCACCCCCTTGGGTGTTTTCTCATGTTTCTTTGGGTAAGTCTACTGATTGAAAGCTATTCTATTTAATGCTTTTGCACCCGACAATACCATTTTTGTCAACTTTAGCCCTGTTGCAATTCAACAGCAATATTATTATTTTTCTATTGCAAATATTTATAGAATATACCAGAAGCAATCTGTGTGTGAGTTTCTGACAATAGGTTGAGAACAACATTGCTTTTTGAAGTTATGTCTAAAATTGCCAAATTCTCCATTGACTTTAACATGCAACATTTAAAA
>JAMKCH010030362.1:0-17390 GCA_023653785.1 Ophioderma brevispina
CCTTAATAACTTTCTTGTGAGCTCGGAAAAATAATATGATGTACAGAGGGATAAAGGAAACCGCGGGTGCCGCGCCAGTGCCGCGCCTTGGAACTAGGAAGAAAAGTAGCCCAAATTTGGGAAACCCCGCGGCGGCCTTTTTTAGGCGCGGAAGGCATGTAAAAGTAGCCCAATTGTGAGGGTAAACCGCGGCGTTGGCAACATGGAGAGCAAGGGTCATCTGGGTGTGACCTGGGTCACTGGTTGCAAGACACACAATCGATCTTATTGGGGTGTTATAGGTATTTTGGGGCATTCCACTTCTCAAAAGGGAAATGCATATGGTTCAGTGACATTGGGTTGTCACAGGAAATAGCTCGTGGAAGATATATATGAATTACCTTTCAGAGAAATGGACTGCCCAAAAATAACAATATCACCCTAAAAAAGAAATGATACCAACCAGTGCCCAGGTCATGCCCAAATCCTGTTTCTCCATTAGTTGTAATTGTATGGAAAAAAAAATGGTCACTTTGTAGGTTGATAGATTTAAAAATACAATTCTACAAAAGTCTGGAGTGTTACATTCCCTTCAAAAAACACCACGTATGCTCAGCCATTATTAGGCACCACACCATGGGCATGAGCTGTACTGTGATTGAGTTACTTATTCCCGATTCTATTAGGATCGTTATTCAACAATTTTTGATGTAAAGTCTGAGCCCACAATTCCTTAACGAGTAGTCCGATCGTCAGGTACTTCCGGGGCCAGTGCTATGCAAATTATGCAATGGATACGCACGGATTGAGCCACTCAGCATCAGCGATTGTTGTCAAGGAGCACTGGCAACGAATCACCGGCCAGTGCGTCGTACGCTTTTTAGCGGAACGCACTTGTACACACTTAAAATAAGCTTATTTTAAAAGGGCATTGGATGGCTTTTCTACTTTAGTTAGTTTCCTAAGGTGATATTATATTTACCATATTTGAACAAGATTGTTGACGGATACATCCTCATGAGGGTTGCTCCAAGCTCTGTGATATATGATATCTCCATTGATGGTTACAGTAAACTACTATGACTTGACTAGCCCTCCCTATCGCCCGGCTGGGTACTCACTGCTGGATTAGACAATGCCACAAAACCTATCTGTCCCCCGACTGCAATTTCTATTGATAGGACCACACTGCAAAGGATAACAAATGACCTCTGTTACGCTACTTTGTTAACGTACATGACTCTTGTATTAAGTGACAGGCGGAGAATTTTTTGAGAATAAACCAGCCTTCTATAAAGTGCACTTGACGGTTGTAGCAAACCTACCAAAGGAACGTTTTTGAAGGATTATTAGACAAACAAGTACAAACGAAAAACCGCAAACTTGTTTTGAACTTGCACTCTTATCGCAATCCATCCCTATAGGAAAACCGTGCTTTGGTTTTCGGTCGTGCATGACAGAAAATACTTAAATCTTTTTAATCTAAGTTAACAAAAAGACAGCGTATTCGGTTATTCACTTCAGGTGTGATCTAATACATTAGTTAAGCATTATAAAATGCAAAACCTCCGGGTTAAAAAAAGTTGGGGACCACTTCTTCTGGAAAAGTCATCATGTCTCTTTAAAGGAAAAACTGTGAGATTCACAACTTCATCTCCAGCGCTCACCTTATATACTTAATACATTTAAATTTGCCGGAATTTTTCTATCAAATGAAAGCCTAAAATCAGTGTTTTATGTGTACCTATGTACTCTTGGTTGATATAAACAGTATCCTATGGGAACAGATCCTATGAGAAAGTATACTATGGGAACAGTATCCTATGGCAACAGTATCCTTTGGACTGAGGTACTACATAAAAATATTATGCAATCAAAATGATTTTGAATCCTTTGAAACTTTTGTAAAGACTGCTTAGTCCCAATACAAAAAAAATGCTTTGCAAATCACTGGTGTCGCTGAATCTGATGGTAGATCCAACCTCCACGGACTTAACATTTTGCCCCAATATCACAATTGACTTCAAAGATCATGGGACTTGAATGTGACCTTGACATATCAACATATGCAAATTCCCATACTGCGTATTGAACAGATTTGGGTTGCATTAGTGGACTCATAGTTACCAAGAACTCTCACAATAACTTTAACATCCGGAACAGGCAGGCCGAAGCGAAACGGCTGACTGGTTAGTGTCCGTGAACCTATGGGGTAAACAAGTAACAACCACAGATTTCTAGGGGCTAAACAAGTAACAGGTACGATTTATATGGGATGAAAAGTAACAGACACAGATTTCATTAGGGGTTAACATGTAACAGCCACAGATTTAATTTGTGTAACATGTAACAGCCAAAGACTTCATTGCGGTAAAATGTAAACAGCAAGATTTGCGTATGGGTAACAAGTAACAGTCAAAGATTTCATATGGGAACAGTAACAGCCAAGGATTTCATATGGGGATACAAGTAACAGCCAAGGATTTCATAGCGATAACAAGTAACAGCCAAAGATTTCTTATGGGTAACATGTAACAGCCACAGATTTCATGGGTAAATGTAACAGCCACAATTCATTTGGTAACATGAACCGCACAGATTAGTAGGGTAAAGTCAGCTTTATATGGGTAAAACAGGCAGTACCAGCCACGGATTTTCATATGCGAAGAAAGTAACCAGCCACAGATTCATTTTGGGTGTAACATGAATAGCCAGTGGATTTTGTTATGGGTAAAAGTAGTAACAGTCAAGATTTCATATGGGTTACAAGTAACAGCCATAGAGTTCGTATGCGGTAACAAGTAACAGCCATAGATTTCAGATAGGTAACAAGTAACAGCCAGATTCATATGATGTAACAAGTAACAGTCATAGATTTCATGTGGGGAACAACAGACATGATTTCATTTTGGGGTGGGTAGGGTTGGTAACAAGTAACAGTCATGATTTCTATGAGGTAACAAGTAACAGTCCAGATTTCATGAGGTACAACTATAACAGTCAAAGATTTCATATGAGGTGGTATTAAACCATTAGTTCTATATGGGGGTTAATAAAAGTAACAGTATAGATTACATTACATGGTGATCTCGCTCGGTGAACGTACTTTCATGACTTAAGGGGCATCCTTGAAACCTAATACTATTTGTATGCAAGTAAAAACATCAGATCTTGGCTTCACTTCTCTGACCAACCAGCTTCTTGAATGTTGCTTCGTCGGATGTAATTCGTGAGGGCCAACAGAAGGTGCGGTGTTTAGTTTCTTCCCTGATTTTTATTGCCCTTGGACAGTAGGCCACAGTGGACTGTGCTTCAATAGAAAACTCCATGCTAAATATGTATGGAAATAGTTATTGGAACAAAAGATATTATAATAAATGTGGAAGTGCTCAATCATACAGATTTATACCAAATTTTTCTACCATTCAAAATAAATTTAATCCTCCCAAAATTGGAATCCATGATATGGGGATCTCATACCTAAAAAGTGCTTGGTCTTAGGTAGTTTTAAGGCACCACATTTATTATTGGGACGCCCACAATTACAACACATTTGCAAACTCACTAATCCTAACCTACTAAAGAAGAGTGACTTTTAAAAAGGATCCTTTAACATTCCAACAATGTTTAGAGGAAAAGCATATGAGTAAATTACAATTTATCCCCTGTTACTGTCAACTACATTCAATTTACCTCTTGGTTTAGTGGTTGTGGAGATTTTATAAGTAAGCTTATCAGCTTTCTTGTTTTCTTCTGGATACAGAATTTATTGCAAGTCAGCTAAATCCTGGACTTTTAGCAGTTGGATATATTTGTCATGTAAATGGTGAAACATGAGTGAAAAGATAACATTATGTAAAGTAAATCTGTGCATTTCAATGATCATCAGTGCAAACAAATTTCTTTCTAAGATTGTCATTTCAGTGTGATAATAATAAGATATTCTAATATATCTATGGAAAACTCCATTGCAAAACTCATACCGGGTGCTATAATTACTCACCCTTTGAAAATATTTCAGGTAGTTGGTTTTTCACTGCTTGGCCAGGCTACTTTCCACTCAGCATGGCTCCAGAACGAAAACACAATGCTTGGAAAGAGATCCCAATCACACCGTCAAAGGGGATAGGCCAACCAAGTGACCATTCTTTACAAATTGCAATTCTATTTGACCTCATCAAATTACTCAATAAGACAGCCTACCATATCACCTATAAGAAAAGAAGAATAGCGAGTGTGTACTATGCACAAACTGCTGAGCAATTTGGCTTCAGTTAAGATAAAGATGTGAATTTGATCACTTTGCACAATGGATTCATACCCTAAACTCTGTTTCTTGTTCTAGCCCTGGAAGAAGTGAGGGGTAAGGGATAGAAGCTTTAAAGATTTAAAATTTGGTGGATTTGAACCAGGCGTGCCTGGTGTCACAGTCCCTGACCAGGGATTGCAAGCAGAGGGTGTCGCTGACGGTATCGCATCTTTTTGGACCTTAGTGGCTGTGACTAGCCTCAGCTCCGTGAGTTTTAGTGGTGTTGACAAGTGCTAGGGTTAAGGCTATGTTTGATGTTTAATAATCCAGGCCCCAAAACAGTGTAGGTTTGGTGTTTTACAATTTCAGAACCCCTGAAAACATTGAACCATTTTATCTTTACCACTTCCACAATTCGAGGCCAGGCCTCTGAAACATCTACTTAAGTGTGCCAATCTTCTTCAATGCAGTTAGCAATAGCAAATTAATACTTAAAGTGCATAAGGAGGGTCCATATGGACCCAGGATTACATTTTGGCCGCCATGTTTAATGCTAAATTATTTTTGACCAAGTATAATTGCCTAATAAAAAATTTTTTCAGTTGCGCCTATTTTGGTGGAAAAAAATTGAATAGACCATGGCGTTCTTTATTTAATTAGCTTAAATAAGCATTTGGTGGCGCTATCAAAAATTTGGGGTCTACCTCAAATTGTACTGGAGTAATTTTTAAATTTTAGTTGTTGTTTTTTGGTTTTGTATTTTTCATTCTATTTGAGCCAAATTTTATGCGAACAGTCTTCACAAAGTGATTAACCAATTTTCATTTTTCCCATTTTGGGGTTGTGTTGATGTACCCCATCAAAGACAGAATTTTGGTAAATATTCCAATGGCAAAGTGTTTTTTGGGGAGGTCCACTTGGACCCCCACCTTATGCAACAATGGGAGTGCAGAGGCCATTAGCACTTCAGTTTTAAAAACTCCAGGTGAAATTTGAAATACATTATGGACAATGTAAAACAGTTCAATCATCATTGGATCAATCAAAACAGAATTTCAAACAGAAGTGCCATTGACACCCACCTAGTGTATAACTATTTGCCCTTGGTTGATTGCCACCGGTGTCCGAATAGAACTCTCGACTCATACCCCACAGTGTCAACTAAATCCCCAGGATAACACCCCACAGTCTGTCCTTGACGACTTATTCCGATACAAATGCTGCCTTCAGAATCTGGAAAGACATACAATCTAGTGAGACAAACAGACTTTTCCACAATAGACAAAGATCAGTAACGTTCACAATCAAATAACATACAATTTCTATGTGGAAATAAACTAAAGGTTTGACAATCAGGGTTGTAGTCGAGACCTTTTCCAAGACCAATACAGATGGTGGAATGTGGGGTGGTGCAAGATATGTGGGGTGGCATGACGTGTGGTCCAATCCAAGCAGATTGATTTTCAAAGAGGAGCAGCAGAGTTGTTTTTGGAAGGGGCGGTCATAGTGAAAACACCGACAAAATTCAGCAGGAAGTCTTGTTGGGGTCTGGATCAAGACTTTTGTTAGGCTTATATTGATTTCCATTACACCTGTTTTGTACAAGCACCCATAATGCTGTTCAGCTCACAAGTTTAATGTGCTCTAAGTGTGTGGTTCATTAACCAGACTTAATTTCAGCTTGGTACTCTGTATTTTCCTTTTGTGTGGTTCATTGGAAAAGGTCTCCGCTGCAAACCTGTGTCACATAAAAGAAGGTCATATTCCCTCAGCATTAAAAACCTCAGTGACGGACCATTGTCATAAATACCTCTGGAAAGAAGTTTTTATGGAAAATGGAAGTACTCACTAAATATTAGTCTCTAAAAAGGCGATCAACTGCATAGGTGTCAACATTTGGTCAGAGGGAAAAGTTCGACTCTATGTTTAGGCTTTGAATACATGGAATACCTTGATGAGTGTATTATATTAGTGGAACTTCACTCCACTGCACTCATGATTTTGATGTTACAATGGAAACAAGACAAGTAAGATGTTTTAGTGATTGAAGATTTTTTTTTTTTTGACATTAATTACGGTGAAAAGTTCATAAGATTTTGTGATGTGTTCATATAAATTAGGGTTCGATTGGACAAAAAACTAAGCTTAACTCACTATAAACTCACTAATCAACATTGGTCACCAGGGTGTGAGGTGAAAAGTTTTTTTTGTGCATATACTCAAATTATTTGGGCGTACACTCCTTTATGCCGAAAGTTCAGAACACCAGCCAAAGACAAGGTGCTTCTAAGTGAAAAGACAAGGCGATTAAGGTGAATCACAACACAGACTTCACGCATATGGCCTAATTACTATTACTATGAAATATTAATAGGTTAGTTGAAAAATCCTGGTTTTGTCAATCTAACACCTCTCTCTGTATATATTACATTAATTAGTTTGGCAACATCTCACACATTAAAATAGTTCCAACATTCAATTATTGATTTATGTAAAAAGTGGAAAAGGATAAAATGGAGGGAGGAAAATTATTAGTCTGGTTGTTTACAAAACGTTTATGTTGAGGGCTCACATATATTTTATAAATATTTGGGTGTGGGTTAGAACTTATTTGATTTTCTGGTTAGGTATGGCTTACACACAGCTAACATTTTGTCAAAACAACTACTGTTCATCTTTTTCAGCACAAATTAGAACATAGTATCTTGAGCATACTTTGCCAGCCTTGAATTTGATGCCACCATATTTAACCTAAATACTAAGAATGCTGCACTAGGCTAAAAAATTTGAACAGCAACTGTGTTTTCAAATCTAACTGCTTACATGTGTTAACTGTTACTAAACTTTCAATGATTTTTTTTTCTTTAAACAGTCAAAATACACAACTCTCAACTACTTTTAAGCTGTTAGGCAGGAAAAGTTTGAAGGAGACATCCACAAAATACCTGATTAGTGGCAGGTACTTCCACCACTTAACATTAAAACTTCATTAGGAGAACTTTGCAACAGAAAAGGCACACCCTAGTTCACCCATGTGCAGAAAAAATATATAGATTTACAGGGCCAATATCCCATCTATGCAAATTCAATTCTTCATTCTGCATTTCAATAAATATATTACAGAGCTGTAACAGAGAAGCATTCCCATTTCCTGAAAATCCCAAATTTGAACCGACGGGAAGGCCAAATTTTTCTTACGCGATTCTAAAATAAATTGGTACTTAAAACTTTGGTTTTTAATGCAGTTTTACCTTTATTATTAACACTTTAATCTCAGAAAATGAATTTTTTTTATTTATGGCCAAAAATCCGGAAATTTCCGGAAAAGTTACATCCCTGATATTAGTGACTTACGTTCCTTGACTTACTTTTATTTTGCGGGAATTCAATGCACAGCTTATGGAATTATGCATTATGATAAGTGTGAATTTGCATGGATAAGGATCAAAACTGAAGAAGCAGAACAGTATACAATGCTGAGAAGATTTTAATCTTCTACTGATGATGAATTATTCTGTAAATGGAAGATCGGCAATCTTCTGTGAGAAGACAAAGAAAAAGAGAGATGGAAGGGCACATGACATGATGAAGCACACAGCGGGTTCCTGACACACTCTTATACACACCTTTGTCACGAGCGTCTTCGGAAGACTCTGTCATGTCTGTCAGATAATGAGGTAGGGAAAGGCCACATGCACATATATCATTAAATCATGCAAGAAAAAAACATTGCATCAGGGTTAGACATGCTGCAGGATATTAATACTTGAGTTAAAGAATTTTGGTGTATTGTTTTTTTTTCAGCTTATTGCAAAAAATACTGTATAAGTGGAACTTTCCGCGTACAGATATTTTCGCGATTTTATCAATTTTGCCAAATGCGCGAGAATTTAATTTCACGGAATTGACATCGATGCAATACAAATCTATTGGAAAAAGTTATTTTCACGAGTTTTTATTTTCGCGTTTTTATGTTCACTCGCGAAATTTGCGAAAATAAAAACCTCGCAAAAATTTCCACTTATACAGTACATGCAAATTGTAGACATACAAAAAGTTTTCTTTCACTAGTGTATCCACTCTGTTCACAATGAAACTATGATAAATAAAATATTACATTTCTTATTAATTCCAGTTTCATTCCATTCAATTTGACAAACATGTGAATATAGCCTTGAAAATTCCAAAATGTCATTAAATTGGAGAGATTAGCCTATGTAAATGAGAAAAAAGTAGAAACACATGGTTTTTTTACTCATTCTTGACTACTGATTTTGAAATTTCACTCTTTTATCAGAAATATGTAAAACAAAAAAATATTGGTTTCTGCTACGATGTTCATTCCAAATTTCATTCCACTGTTTTTGATAAACCTGAATAATCTATACTATTATCAAGTGAATTTGACAAAGAAAATTCCCAAACTTTGATAAATGAAGAGATTAGCCTACGTAAATGAGAGTAGCAGGCAAGAGTCCCTTCACTCTCATAATAGCTCTTGACAACTGATTTTGAGATTTATCTAGGTCCCTATCTTTTATCAGAAATAGGTAAACCCAATGGATCTGATCAATACCACAAGCATAAAAAAAGCAATCATGGTTTTATTGCCATTTTAAAATCACTCACCATCCACCATAACAGCAGTAAAGTACGGACATTCTCTAGTTAGTGGCTTAAGCTGTTGTATGAGTTTCTGGCTATGCAGCAGCTCTTTTGGCCTAATCACATCATCAGATGGTGGGCCTACTTCAGCAGCAAATCGGAAATCTCCTTTTGTTATTCCTTCTTCATGCTTAGGGCCAGACTGATGGATAGCACCGCCTTCATGTACACATAAATGAAATTAATAGATATATAAAGCTTCCAAAGCAAATTAAAAATTTTACTTGTGGAATGTACATAAAGTTGGGTCCATTAATTGCAGGATTTGAAATATTTATTATCAAAACTGTTAAAATCTGAGTGAATTTTAATAACTACATTTTCTGTAAGTCCATGGTTTCTAAAATGGATTCCTTTTATTTGTCTCTCTTGCTCTCTAAGACAATCTGAAAATGGTTACATGAATCAATCAGGCCAGCAGAACTGGGAATTTTTCTAGCTCTAGGATAAATCAATAAATAGAACTTACGGGATTGTATAAGAACTGAGTTAATGATACTGTTATGACGTCTCGTAGGCGTCAAAGGTCAGAGATACCTTTCAAACACAAACAAATGAGCCTTGTGCACAAGTGATCTTAATTTTATATAATATAACAGATTTTAATGATTTGTAATTGGTTCAAGAATTTGGTATATCCAAAACATTACATAAATCAAATTTACACAATTAGACACAATTTATATAACTGATACTTAATGTTCAAAAGAGGCGTTGCGGTTCAACGATGATGTCCTCTCAGCGAAGACTCCAAAAATGACAGCATGCAAAGTCACGCTTATAAGTCCTCAGGTAATATTCCATTGGAATCTTCTCAGTCCTGAAGAAAACTTTTGTCCAGCAGTTCAAGACGACAAGGTTAATAATTCCCTCGACGACACTCTTCCACAGTATATCAGTCCAAGATAATCACCACGATTTCTATCTGTCCACAATTTGGAATCCTATTTTGATTCCAGCACTTTCGGCTTCAAAGACGACAGTAGAATAATTACAGCAACTCTGCTCACATGGTTTTATATATCCTGGCACTAAGTACTTTACAGGTCTGCTCCTCAATGCAGAGTAAAACTAGCTATCTTCTAGCTACTTGTTAGTAGTGGATGCTGGCAGAGAGTCCTTCCAGTGATAGTATTTAACTACTCACAGATAGATTCCCCTTTCTAACAATAATCATTACATCATTCTCATGCATAAACATAACCTTACACTAGCTGACCAATCGGAATTCATCACCCGAATTACATCACTTCATATATATAAAACTTTGTGGGGGAATCCCTAGGTTCTGCAATGTTTTGATCTCAAAACATAAACAAGTTTCTAAGTTTAGCATCCTTGGGGAATTCCCCACTTCCCCTATTGTGCAATCTAAACAGGTGCAGCTTGCAAAACAAACTAGGGTATTCCCCTTTTCTCTCTTTTATAGTAAACAAAGTGCTTTTCCCGTGAGAAATCTTTTCTCAAATAAAATTGAGAAAATAATATTTTTAAAAGTTTAATCAGAAAATGGAGGCCATATAGCAATACTGCAACACAACTTTATCAAAAACAGTTCTCCATTTTATTTTTCCCAGCAAATATGTAAATATAATACAAAATCTACCATTTGTTAAAATTCCTTTAACCATACGTATGCCCATAGCATCCACGAAGGGTTCATTTTCTGCCCGCATTTATGCAACTAATGCTAAAACATGCTTGTAAAAAGAATAATCAGATAACACGTTGGCCTAACGCTTATGGCATTCAACTTATGATTCAAAGGTTGTGGGTTCGTACCCCATTGGGGAAACGTGACATGTCCTTAGAAATTACAATTTATCTTGCTTTTCTCACTTCAAGAAGTAAATGCGGAGCTGTTAGGGGTAGTCATACCATATGCCATTATTATTGACCGCCAAATTTTCAATAAGGCCTATGTGAAAAATGTGATATAATATATAATAATAACAGGCTCAAAGCGCGGTTGACAATTATTATTATGCCGCCTTCAAGAAATCATCACAATCATTTCGCTTCATTTAGGTGGCTGCTCAAAGACACGCTTTACAAGAGCACAAGCCTATCAGCAATTAGATTGTAATATTTCCCATAGCAGCTCTCCAGATTTCGCTTGGGTCGATGAGGCAATTGAAATTAAGTACCTTGCCCAGGGACACAAACACGTTAACCACAGTGGGGCTCGAACTCACGATTTTAACAGTCTAATAATCACAAGTCCTTTGAGTCTCATTGTACAAAACACTACATAAAGGTCTACATTTATTTATTTATTTATTATGGAAAGAACACATCTGATGATCATGTCATCACTCTTTCCCTCAGGTTTTGCCAGCAAATTGACAACCTATCTATAAATCCTCCAAGGCCAATTATTTATTATGGAGAAAACCTCTCATCATGTCATCACTTTTTCCCTCAGGTTTTGCCAGCAATGACATTGACAACCTACCTATAAATCCTCCAAGGCCAAACATTCCCAAGGAGTTTTTGGCTTTCTTACACCACTCATCGGCATCAGGAAGAGATGGCAATGCACAACTAACACTCACTTTGACTGAACAACCTGTCCACAACGAACAATGAATTCACAACGGTTAACCCCATATTACTGTAATTAATCAACAGATGAACTAGTAAGTAACCCTCCTGGGTACAAAAAACACACAATTTTTGCAGGGTAACTGTTTTGTGCTTCTCGGATGGCTTAGAGTTAACCTGCTTTTTTTAAATTATGCATGGGCTCATTGAAAACGACTAGATATATTTGATTTTTTTGGTCAGTGGCTCTTGAAATGGTTCTTCAGGTGACAGTCACCTGAAGTACCATTTCAAGAGCCATTTCATTTCATTTTAGTTGCCAGATTAAAACATACATAAACAAAAAATATTACAAGTACTGAATGGCACGATCAAATATAAAACATCCCATGAAGGAGGTGGTCATAAACACTGTATTATCCACTCATTAAAAACAGATTGCACTATCAACTTGGATAAAAAAAACCCATCTGATCTTATAAGGATGGTCACAATGCATCCCTTCCCACAACTACAATAACCAAAAACAAAAAAAGGACGGAGTGCACTCTGGCAGGGAGGACCAAACAGCGATTAATAAAAATCACTTTCAAAGTGGCCAACCTATAAGTGCACTCAAAACAGCAACAAGCTTAAGGGTTAGACATGTAGAGGAAGAGATTTACTGGGCCAATGCAACTTTGATCCTACGCAATTAACCACACACAAAAGTATCACCATCTACTCACACCCCTAATAACACAAACTACATCCACAAAACCCATCCACTCACACTCGAAACACACATTACACACAAAAGAAATATCAAACACGTATTCCCACGTACACACAGAGCTGACTCAAACTGATATAGTAACTAATACCCACACAGATGCACACACCTATAAAAAACAAAAACAAAAATTACTCCAAAAAATCATTGAAGCCAAATAAGATTTTAAAAGTGCACTTTAGCCAAAGATAAAAACCTGGGGAGGTTGAACAAAAGTTGATTACGAATATCGGCAGGGAGTTGATCAAAGAAAGCAGGAAAACGATCAGTACGGGCAAAAGTATGAGAAAACTAAGAGTATCTGCATGGCGAGAGTTGACAGAGATAAATTGAAAAGGATCAATGTCATACTTGCCATGCAGACATTTGCTCACAAAGGTGATAGTCAGATATGTAAAACTGACTCAAGGAAAGATAAATTGAATTATCCTAATACATGGCAGCACACAGATGTATCACATGGCAGCTATTGCACTTGCAAACACATTGTGCACTTACACGGGATTTGCTTGCGTATTAAGAGGCAAGTTAAAAGTAGTACTTAACACCCGACAACTACCTGCCCGTGATACGGTCTTCTGATTGACTGAATGTACTCAGATATACATTTCACTAACCATTGAATATACTCACCAGGTGTGAGATTGTTTTCTATTTTATACTGTATCCTTACGAATGATCCAACTAGTGCAATTTTTTGGGCTCAAAAAGGCCTTGAGACCCCCCTATGGCCACATTAAAAATTTTGTGCGCCCATGCCTCTAGCGGTCCCCCATGCTATCATCGGTACGCCCATCCATTACGTCACTGGCATCCAAAATCCTTTGCTCATTGTTTGTACCTTTCTCCCAAGGCTCCCTTGCGGGGAAGGGCCTGGATGAGGGTTCCTAGTTGATCATTTCGTAAGTATACATGTATAAAATAGAATAATCTCACAACCTTGGTGAGTAATAATTCTATTTCATCCATTATATACATTACGAAATGATCCAACTAGTGCAGGACTGCCACACTGGTCACTAGGTGGAGGAAGTGGAGCCGTAGTCTCAGTTGTTGCGGGGTTCCTCGCCATGTGTGAAGGTTTAATGGAAGCTGAAATAATTATTGCCCCATGTCTGCCATATATGTAATAAAACATGATAACATGTTAACATCAGCACATCTATATCAAAGCACTTGTGTTTGAAAATAAAACCGGCACTCCCTCCCTTATGAGCAATGATTGAGAAGGATGCATGGCATCCCTCCTCTTACTCTTATGCTTTGCTGACAGAATGGTTTTTGGCCACGATTTGGTTACTTGTAAGGACGTCTTTCATATAAACGTTCTGAAACGTTGTATGCATCTCCATCCTGCTGCTTCCATTATATGTCCCCCTAAGTTAAAAGCCCTTTATTTTTGCCTTGCCCCGCTTCTAATTTCATTCATGACAGCGGGTTTCCAAAGGCGATGTTATAATCATACTGGTCCAGTGACGAGGCTTTCCTTTCAAGCATCAGAGATGAGGAAGTGACCCAGCGGTGAATGTTTTCTTTTCGTCAGTTTTGTAAGGTTGTTGTAGTGATAAGACGTGGTCAGATATTGAAGAATCCATAGATTTCCTTAAGAAGGCAGTACGGTGGTACTATGTCGGCGCTCTGACTGGACACCAGCTTTTATCTCCAGGATCACCAGTAACTCCGGGAAGCTCTGGAAGAACATAGCTGAGGTCATAATTGGTGTCTGTGTTTTGGCATGAAACCAGCACGAGGAAATCGAGTGACATTTGTGAGAATCTTGAGAACTCATATATTTCTTGTCTGTAGACACCCATGATTTTTCTGACATCGCTGGGTAGATGCAAGCATCAGTAGATAGGAATGCTGTCTACTAGTTAAATCAAGAAGAGTGGCTTTATATTTATTCAACGGTTCAAAAACGGCTCGCGGGCGACGTACTGAAGGACCAATTGGAAGATCCCACGATGGAGTGAGCTTTCTAACATTAGGACGTATAAAGCATTCCCTAACTGAGATCCGAGAGACTCTAATCTTCTCTAATTATGTCTGGGTTATCATGTCTGTAGAGAGGGCATACAGTTAGTTTCTAATAGTTGAATGTTGGAGGTTTTCCTTGAAAGAGAGATGTCAGGAAGTGAGCCCGTCTCCTACAGAGGCAGAATGGCGGATCAACCTTGTTTTTCTTGGCACGACGTGAAGCGTCAAGTCCCTACTATAGTAAATAATTGAGGTTGACTTCCTTCTTGCTTCCAGCGGCAGGGAGGCAGCTTCTTCTCTTCTTCTGAAAAACCTTTGCGTTTGAATGCGAGTTTTGAGAAGGCCACACAGTCCAAGTGTAAGATTTAGGCCTTTGGAGTTGGAGCTACACTCTTTTGGTTTCTGTTTTTTGTCTTCCGTCCCCACAGATTTTGGCCTTACAGGAATCAGTCGTTTCCAACAGCTGACAGTCTTAAAAAACCACCCTGACGTGCAAAATGGGGCCTAAACAGCCATCTTACTTGACCCTTGATGCTGTAACTTTTGTTAGTACCTTCACAACCAGAATTGTTAACTGTGGAAGGCGTATGCAATCAGGTTCTCCCAACTTATTGTAAAGCAGACTCTCACCCAGGCTTTCTCCGTCCGCTAGCACGTGCATTATGTGGGGAGTTGGTATTCTTGTTGTTTGCAAACAGAACTACTATGGGCCTTTACAGTCTTTGAAAAATCATCTGGCTACACGGCTGTTGAGATTCCACTCCACAGGTTGATACCGACTAAGCTATCATTTGAGGCTGATTTCCTCTGGAAAAGCTGTCCTCTAGACAGTTGATAATTCTGGGTAGATTTCCGCCTTGAGGGTAGTTGAATGGTAATGGCACCAAGTGAGGAGGCGGATGGTTTCAATGCACATGAGGATACTTTTTGTCCCTCCTTGTGTGGTTGATGTAGTCAAACTACAGTGGAAATTGTCTGATCTGATTTTCACTGACTTTCACCCGAACCCTCCCGTTTGAATTGCTTAAGATCGTGTTAGACGCGCTAGCAACTCTAGTATATTTATATGGCGATACCCTTATTATCTTGGACCATACTCCCTTTATTTGTGGGATCTCATCTGCTTCCCCCCTTGTTCGAAGCATCTGTCGTGGTATAACTACTCATGATGTATCTCATGGAACCGTCTTTCCACCATAAGAATTCTTGTGTTGGCATACCATCGTATGGTGCTACCTGACCTTTGGCTTTAACGGAACTAGAAGGTGTAGAATTGTGACGTTCGTCCTGTAGTAATCCCGAAGGTGTATCTGGAGCAGTCTCATCCACAACCTGAGAAGGGTAGAAGGTCTACTAAAGCCTTGCCAGCACTTCCTAATCAGAGGAGCCCATGATGAGCAGGAGATAAAGTCATCCTCTTCAGAAAGAATGAGAAGAATACTATCCAAGTTTCGTGATTCTCTCCTCTGTAGAAAAAAAACATTGGTTTTCTTCAAGTCCAGAATGAAGCCTAAAAACTCGGCTTCTTACTTGAGATAGATAGATTCTTGGTTTCATCATGAAACCCAGCTCTTTCATTCATCATTCACCGCTTCATACCCAAATTAATTGACTTAATCACTTGATTAGTCTTTAAGCTACAAACACCCAATCATCGAGATAGACAAATATTGGGATACCCCTCCTTCTCAATGTTCTTCACTGTCTTCACTAGTCTTGTATAGGTAAGGGTAGCATAGAAAGTCCGAATGGCAGAGCTTGAAATTGTAAGACTGGTTTGTCTAAACTGAAGCGAAGCCATCTTTGATGAGGAAAAAACTGGAACATGAAGGTAGGCGCTTTTAATCATGTCGCACCCAACCAGCCCTTCTTCAACTATTTGATGACAGCTGAGAGAGTTCATTATGAAAAGCCCCTCAGACGGAATATATTCCCTCTCCCCGGGGGGAGAGTCATATCACCAAATTCAGTATACTTACCATTCAAGCCCTGACTTAATGCCTTTTCATTTTCTACGGCAATTTAGCAATATCCCTACGATACCCTCTGTAAAATTTGAAAACCCTGAGTGCGCCCACGTCAGGGGCCAATGATTAGAAACAACTGATTCGGGATCATTTTTGATATGCTCTTTCACCCGGGTTGACTCCACGGGCGGTAGAGCGAACACTGTGAGCCACGTCTGGGCGGCGCAGCGGCCCGGAAGGGGGTGGAGCGGTCAGGCTTGAATGGGTAAGTATACGGAGATTCTGGTGATATGACTCTCCCCCGGGGGAGGGGAATCACCTACATCTCCTCGTACGTTCCCATTCAAGCCTAACTTAATGCCACAGATTGAAACTGGTAGAGTCAACCCGGATATCAGGAGTGATCGGGCCATAAGGCAAAGCGGAGTATGGTGATATGACCTCGCCGGGAGAAGGTTGAACAAAACAATATATACCATATGCACTTACCGAATGCAGTGGGTAAAGGATACTGGGAGCGGTGGCGACTGGAAGATGTGCAGGTTTGCCGTGATGACGAGGAAGCTGATGATCAAGCTGCGTCGACCGCTGCGTTTACTAGGGACATTCGGAGATAAACTTGTTGAATGTAGAGACAAGACCCAGTCATGGTCGATCCCAGATATCTTGTATAGAAGCTCCCCGGTAGAAGGCCAAGTAGCTGCCTGAGATCTTACGGCCGTGAACTCCTATGTGCGTCCGCAAGACGAACCTCCGTACTAACTAGTTGCCCTCCTTTATGGACGCCACGATCCATCTGGCTAAGTCGTCTTGAGAGGCCGGGCGAGACGGCTTCTGAGTGGTGAGGAAGAGGTGGTCGTGGGGCCCCCCTATAGGTGAGTCTTGTGGAGGATAAAACATCAAGGCTCTAACTGGACTCCAGGGTCCTTCACCGCATTGAACCTTAAGCTTGTCGGAGATCTGGGAGGATGATCGCTATGGAGTGAAGCTGAGAGATTGATTCTGGCCAGGCAGCCTGATCGGGGAAGAAGACGGCGGCGCCCCCCCCCCCTTCCCTGTGAAGGTGAAGATGTTCTTTGCTATAGGCAATCACGGGTGTACGATAATCCTCTGCCTGATGCTGCGGAGACAAGGAAGAGAGTCTCTTCATGGTGTCCGCTAAGGACGTCTGGAGAAGAGGCTCCTAAGGAGGGACTGTAGAGATACTGGAGGACTGATGGCAGGACCCAAGCTGGCA
>JAMKCH010030363.1:0-17335 GCA_023653785.1 Ophioderma brevispina
CCAGACAGATCATTTGCGAATCAATTGAAAAACATATTTTACTATTTTCTGAAAATGGGCCAGTGCCGCTATTAATCTGACACTACATGACAGGTTAAACATACCAATATGATCAACAAAAGTCAAGATATCATAGAGACGATTTATGAAAAGAATGGAGATTGGCATGTATTTAGCCAAGAAGTCAGTATAACAGATGGACCAAGAAACTGTGGCAATCAGAAATGATAACAGAATATGAGGACTACAGAAAGGAGATTGTAGAGATGACTCAACATCATAAACAAACACATCACGAGCCTGGCTAGAACATAGGCAGACATAAGTGCTGGATCCAGTGAACAATTGCTGGAATGTCTTCACCAACAATTGATGAACACAGCCTTGATAGTGGTAAATTTGTTTGAATGGTATTTGTGTTGCCATGCGAGTTATTTAAGTGTGTATGTACGTCACGGTATTAGTGTTGTGAGTTTGATCACATTTTGTTTGAAATCTCACTAAATAAAACGGCGACACCACTTTTGACATTAATATAGATTATTCCACTAACTTCATCGTGTGTAAATTTTACGAAATTTCATTGCGAACAAATGTGATTTTTCTTTAAATCTATTTTATTTTTTTCACAAAAAGTTAGACCAATTTATAACAACATAACAGACAAATAATACCTTTAGTAGGCCTATATGGCAAGATTCCCCGCAATTGATGTTTTTTCTGATTTTTGCAGATGTAATAGCTTTTTGGTTGCATGTCCCTACTTAATATCGTTGTCCCAAAATTGTGTCGCCTCTTCTCAAATTTCTCTAAAGAAAGAGACGATTGTGGGGTCAAACATCTGTGTATATTATGTCGGTAATTTTCCTTTTCCTGCCAGGCGGGGCATTGTACTGGAAAGCAATTGAGACCTATCGGACATACAGTTAACTTTCCAATTCCTTTAATTCATTATTTCCGAGCAGCGATATTTAAATCTATCACAAATCACAGTTAAAGAGACATCCATCGTTTCCCTGAAACTCATGTGCGCTGTTTGTGAATGGGCTCAAATTTCACATAGGGAGGGTCATTATACGTCAATCGCCAATGATTCTTGAGCGATTGGTTTCTTTTTATCAATGGGTAAAATAGTATGAGTCCAATAATTGCATGCTAAACAGTTAAACACCACACACGGACTGGGCAAACTCGCGCACAACGACAAACACACACACGCGCTCTCGCGCCATACACCCATGGTCACTACCAAAGCAATCCCTATGTTGCCCTCAGCTTGCCAGCAACGATACAAAAATATGGTATAGCATTATACAACTTCGATTCCATCTGATATGTGACCCCTTACCTCATTGCGAGTGAAAAATTCAATGGCTGCGCAGGGACTATGCTGTTAATCAATTTTATTTTGAGCAATGTTAATGCCTGAAAATTGCCCTATATCGTGCGTGTCGCCTACTGAATGATTTATTTATGGAGGTGAGTGAGTTAAATACGAGTTTCTCCAAGATATCGTGTGGCACGTGCATTGAATTCTTTCAATTTTTGTTCCGTAGAGCCCCTCTCCGCCTATTGGAATAGGTCCAAACGCCATGATTACGTGACGTATCACGCGAATTGACTATATATGGAAAGGTAAAGAGTTTTGTGGCAAGAAGTGAAACAACGGTGACTACCATAACTGCAAACCTATCATATCAATTTGTTCAATATTATTGTTCATCAGTAAAAATGTCTCCTTTTTCAACAAAGTAAAACATGCTTGGTAACGTCATTGGAAGATGGATTTTCGATTATAGACTTCAAATCGCTACATCCTCGGCAGTTACTCTCGGTCCGGGGGTAAGATACAAATAGATATTAACGGAGCTTGGCAGATTATTTGTAACACATCTCTAGTACAAAAGGTTTGTGTATTTAAATTATGTAGACAGCCTAACATAGGTCCTGTAAGTGATTCGGAATGCCGCAAACGTGCCGGGAGTGGTCTAGAAAAAGATTACAAAGGTTGCTAATATTTAAAATTGATTCAATCATGTTGAAAAAAAAAAAAAAAAAAAAAAAGAAAAAAAAATATACCATTTTATTTGTCAACCATAATGATTCAAAAAATTTGACCCTGTACCTGCAAATGACCCTTTTATTGATATTTCTGTTTTTAGCCTATAACGCCACAACCTTAGGTTACAGATTTTTTACTACTATGCATTTTTAATCCATATGATCAGACAAATAACCTGGTATAGTTTCACATGACTGGATCAATATTAAAAATTTGACCCATGGTGCCTAATCTTTCTCTAGAACCCCCCTCCGTAAGGCACCATCGTGACATTTAAGAATCCGTTCAGGGGTCCCTGTCAAGCTATCTACAAACAAATCACCTATGTTTTGTTTTTTCATCAAAATGACTTTAAACTCACTTGACAGTATCTTAAATAATTTGGCAACCAACAAATAAGGTCTTAGCCATGCGGAAACAAACCTGATAGGTGGTACCCCTTCGGTGGACTAGGGTTCTCCTATATGACTCGTTTTGTTGTTGTTGGCCAATCATTTCTGTCTATCGTATGGCCCGATCTATAGTAGTTGAAATACAGCTGTTTAAAGTCCTTCATTTATTATTACAAACCAGCATGAACAAAAAATATCAACAGCGACACAGTTTTTGGCACGTTATTGGATGATATGTCATGCACCAATTATACCTGTCCTAAATTTCACGTTTCTTTGAGGGCAAATGTTTTTTTCTTTGACTCTAGATTTAACGATTCTCTCTATGGAGATATGGCAACAGAGGGCGCTACACTTATGACTTACAATCACGACCATTGTGGCATATATGCATATTCCTGCATTTGATTTTTATGATTTATAGTGGCATTATAGCTATTGCATCACCCCTATATCAATTGTTGACCCATTTCCAAATAATCAGAATAATGATAATAATATTAAAAAAACCAAAAAAGAAAAGGTTTAAAAATAAAAATGTTGTCTGAACATAACTAACCACAGTTTAAATGCCACTTCTGCTTTGCACAATACATAACAATTGGAAAATAACTTTTTCATTGAGACCACCTGTTAGTACGTGTGGAAATGTAACAGATGTGTTTGGGTTTAGTTTTTTTCATATACAATTTGACACCAATGTTTTTCCAATACAGGATGTCATGGAGATCGAAATCATGGGGTGCATTTTTTTTAAAAATGTGTTCTTGGGGTTTTATAAGGGTGGAATTTTGTACAGGGGTAAACAACAAAATGTTTAAATTGTTTTAAATTTATACCAGTCTGTTCGCCTGCTCATAGGTTCTAACAAAGGTATGTTTGCCATATTACGACTAGTGTTTTATTACAATAGGCCTCAAGAAAGTTTCACAGGTCATTATTTTATAGATGATCCGATTTTGTTGAAACGGTTTTAAATCGTTCATTGGTCATATTAAATAAGAAAATGTTATATAATTCTTTTTTACCTTTCAAGTGAGAACTTTTAAAATTATGACTGTGGTCCTCCATAGACCCTGTGGACCATTTCATTTTCCCTCTTAATATCATCAAAACGTCCATTGCCAACACGACCTTCATATTTTCGCTTCTGTACAGTAAGACGAACATTTGGCACGTTTTTTAGAACAAACCGATGAATCTGAAATTTTACGCCCAGTGTGACCTTGAACCGTTTTACCTTTAACTCTTTGTCACTATACACTTAGGTGGGCAACTAATACCTTTCTGTAATCCTTAAAGGTACTGAACATGATGGGATCTTTAAAACACATTTTGCCCCCTTTTATATTTTTTGCCCCCTGTATAAACCAGTGTAAACCTTGCCCCCTAGAATTTCATCCAAAACACATTTTAAAAAATGACACCCATGATTTTTTGTATCTTCATACAATTTGATTTAGAAACACCTGGTTGCAAGATCGTATATGAAAATTTCACAAAATACAGTTCCACATGTAGCTATGTGTTTTCGATGTCTGACTACTCAGAATGATCCCAAGATAAAGAACACCTTGAGACTAGAGTATCTAACTGTCTTGTTCCATAAATTTAGCACCTTTACATACATGGACCATGTCAATTGAATTTGTAAAATTTCACCCCTTTGGTATTCAAATCAGTTTCATGTCTTCCATTAATTGTCTTCTTGCTGAGTATATAGGAAGAATTGGTTTTAGAGCTATCTTATTTAAATCATTATTTTTTCCCTAAGTAATTACCATTTTTGTCAAACTATACAATCCGAGACGCTTAACTGCATTAAGTTGCTGTGATCTTTATAGCCCATTTTGCACTTTCTTCACATTGTATACAATCATCACGAAGATGATCAAATAGGATGTCAATCCACGAGTCCGTCCTCACGGCAACCTTTGCGAAAAAAACGAAGCTTCAGGAAGTGGGCGCATCATTGCGTTGATCGTTCGAGGAATAAGGACGAATATGGAAACTATAAATTAAGTATAAATAGGCATATTTCTCGTGGAACGGTACATTTTTCTGTTACTTTTCTACAAAAAAAATAAATAATAACAAAATACACAACAGTTGAAAAATATATTTTGAATGAGCGTGCAATTAAATCAGTTGCTAACAAAATATGGACCTTTTAACAAAAATATTTTTTTCATAGGGTTGGTTCACTTTTATAGGGAGGGGTATAATACCCTCGTCCCCATAACCCCACATTTTCCAGAAGAGGTCATATATTGGTGTCTGCAGAAGGCGACTATTTTATAATTGTAGGGGCGGTCTTATTTCGCGTGGAGTTCCCCTTAGTTTCCGTTGAAAACATTTTGAATTTCCACTGGGGTTTATTTTTTTTCTTCCTGATGATCATTTCATATTCCCCTCCCTTTTACAATATATTTGGTGTATTTTCCCTTCAATATTTCCCCCAACCCCCCTATAATACCAGTCCTTTACCTGTTAATCTTAGGGTTAATATGTTTGTTTGGATGTTTTGAGCGAATATTTGTTTCAGTTTGGTCAACTAATAATTTTACACGGTATACTATGGATTGAATAAAATCACTTTTAGCTCTTCATCAAACGGATTGAATTATCGGTGCAAAACTTTAAAGATAGATTTTCGATTCAATGTCTCAAATCAAGATGAAAATTTAACTAATTCGGTTCATCCCTTTAAACAATCAATCCTGCTCACTTTGACTATATGGTGTTGTTATTGGGTAAAATGGCAAAAAGTCAACATCAGAGGAAATAACAGTTGGCCTTTTTTGTCCCGCACTTGTTGTACTTGACTGGCACTGTTTTGGCATACTGATATTACCTGATCCTTTTTGTGGAGCTGAGAATGCAAGGTTCTAACTGACATTTTGGTCTTTAGATATGGTCATTTTTTTTAAAATTTACAACAAATATATAATAAAAAAAAAGAAATCTTCGCGGAAGTGGGTCGGTTAAACAAATTTAACATTTTAAAACCTATACAATTTAGATATCATTTTGAGCTAGCAATGTTAAGATCTCAAATTTTCGTTACTCTCAAAACCAAAGTGTCAATTTAGAACCTTTGTAATTCACAGCTCACGATTTGTATACCTTTGAAATGATAAAGAGTACTATTCTGCCTACAAGACAAAAATAACTAGAAAAAAAAACAGCCAGAGTAAGCATCTAAATATTATTATAGATTGAGAGAACGAGAAATAGATGAGTACGGTCGTTTTTTAAGACAAAAATACCATCCAACACATGGAACACTCGTTAGATTAAACAAAAAATAATGAACGTTCTCGCTATTTTCCAGAAGATCTAAACCCAATGTCCAAAATTCATGATTTACAGTTAATCGTCGGCGACTTGTCATGAGGAGGTTAAATGGTGTATTCGTAAATTGTCTTCTGTTCCGGGGGGTCCACTTGTATTCAAGCGGACAAAGGTAAACAGAAAACGCGTAAAAAAGGGTCTCTTTTTTTCCACAGGCTATGACGCGTGTACATGATTAGATGTCACAAACAGCAAAATGTGGAAAAGGGGTATATTTTTTTCTTAACCATGAATTGATGGATGTATGTATTAGGGTATGTATACTCAAATTAAGCAGAGATCAAAAAGATCAAAATATTGTAGAGCAAAGCAGATAATAAAAGAGCAATATTAAATGACGCAATTCATTTCTTACTTTAGGGTAGCAAAAACTACAAAATACTTCTTATATTTTTGTTATGAACTATAGCAATTTTGTTTTTAATGTCCGGGTGCCTTTGCTACTGAATTTACAAACATACTTCATACAATTAAACAAAGTGTTATAAGTGAAACAAAAATTTATGTTAATTTTTGTAGCTTTTCTGTAGAACTATATAGTGTTCACTGACGAGGTTATAATCACCACTGGATAACTGATGTGCCTTTAAGTTTCTCTTGGTCAAAATCGGGCCATAAATAAACCTTATTTTATGACCGTGCTTTGGCATGACAAATATTTCATTTTTGGTTCGCATTACTATCAAGTCTTTCGGATTTGGAAGCACAACGGCGTTGGTTTATGCATTATAAGTTTTTGTTTAATTTGTCTAAAGCCATGTAAACTTCTGTCACCGTCCCGTCGCTTTTCAAGTTCCATGTAATATCATCTTTTACAATATGATCTCATATGTGGCGCCTGAAAATCACGTCCTGCTCTATGGTTCCATTTATATAAAAAGATGAGCCCCATTAATGAAAAACAATATGGCAAAGAAGCGTACGGCGGTCGAGTCCTAACCAGCTAGAATAGAATTGCTAAAGTACGGACACGTCTTTTGACAAACTTTCTCTTCCTTGGTTGAAAACCTCCGAAGGTGTCAGGTGTCTGTCTGATTCCCTGTTTTTGATTTTTTTGGTCCCCCAATAGTCACAAACTGATTCTTAAGAAACATTGATTGGACCCCGTGACACGACTTTGGATCGGATATATCCAGTACTTATATCTTGCATAGAACACCGCGCCTTTATCCCGTAATGTTGGTCTCACTGTTAAGTCCGATACCACGTACCCGTTAAATCTGCTTTCTGTTGACACTAATTTGGCTTTTGATCCAGTTCTTTCCCAAGTCAATGACACAGGTGGATATGCTTCTTCCGAAGTGCAGTTGAAAGTCAGTGGAGTGCCTTCTTGAACAGGTGCCAGATGATTTGGGTGGCATTCAGGAAAGACATCTGCAGGATAATATTCCACTTTGATATCAACGGACTTGGTTGCAACGACATCCAAGTCCAGCAGTACTTTGCACGTGTATTCACTTTCGTCATCTCTGGTGATGTCCGTTATTGTTAGGAAGTAGATAACCGATCCATCTCCTATGTGCCTTATTGCAAGGAATATCCGCTCATCTTCAACCACAATCAAGTTATTGTATGAAATTCCATACGGTTTGTCCTGCTAATATTGCTGTCTGGATATCTGTACCCCATGTCTGGAGTTCCCCAAATCCCATCTTGACCAAAATAAGCCGATAAGATCCCTTGTTCACGAACCGGATTTACCGGAGCGGTTGATGACAAACCCTGACGGATGATTGCCTCGAAAAAGCAATGTAATACTATGATGATAAAAGTCAACATCTGTTCAATCGAGTTGAACGAACACATGATATCGTATTTCGATTGACATGCAAAGCATCAGAAAAGATAATACGTTTCATATGCATTCGCTTGGCCAACAGCAAGAAGGGTGTTTTTGTTAAAGTATAATTAGTTTTTCTCTCAAAATTTCTCCAAAGTTTTAAGCATCGTTGTCGAAACACGGGTAGACTATCAGCAAATTGTTGTATAAATTCTGTAAACCGAATCCTATACTCGTCGTTGCGGTGAATGAATATCACTACAACTCTATTAGGCTACTTGGGCAATGATAAAAAGTGGTTGAAATTCAAGCAAGTTACAAAGCGTGAAAATGTGCTTGGAAGGTTGCCACCACAGCAATCATGATATGGTCACCAATAGCCGTCGGTTGAGGTTTTACTAGGCCAATAGGCGTGTACATTTCTCCTTCACGTAGCCCAAGGGAGATGGAGAAAAATCGGTATGCATTTGAACCCTTCCTACACCCCCATCACCCCCCCCCACTACCACCCACCCGCCCCACCCCCCCCTCCCCCCCCCCCCGCCATCTGATGTACCTCACACCCCTTGCATTTGCAGAGGCCACAAACGCGAAAGAGTGATGAAAGTTAACCATTACTACATAAATGCAAGCCATGTGTTTTTTTCGTTGTATTATTTGAAATAACACATCTCAGTCATTTTTCATGCGATTTCAAATGACATTTTGTTTCCAGCATCAATCCAAAAGAGCCTCGTAAACAATCGAAGAAACATTGACATTTGTGATATTTACCTTATTCTAAATAAGTGCTACAGCTCGTAAAGGGGCTAACCAAAGCGCTGCTGCTCGGGTGATATCCCTTTGTAACACCATCATCAATATTACCACGGACAAAGTGATTGACGGTTCCGTGCAAGTGCATAAGACTTTACAAATCTTTAACCAGAGAGCCCTTTTACGTGTCGAATTTTTCTAGAACATCGAAGGAATAACCCAGCCCCCCTCTCAATTAACGAGTTTCCAAGTACCCGCTCTTATACTATTACGTAAGCTAAGTACATTTTAACATATCGCGTTAGTGTTATCGCATCAGTGTTTTTAGTAATAACAAAATTCAGAAGATGGAAAGTAGTCAATAGGATGAATTCAATTGGCAAAGCTCAAGAGGACATGAACACCATTGATTCTGCGGGGATTATTGCTCGCTTGAATGTAGTTAATGGGGACCAATGGATTCCCATCCAGATCAATGGCGTTAAAAGCTATTTACTTGAAATCTATCTACCACGTGATGCTCACGATCGCCTCCAAGGCGAAACCGCAAATAAAATTGGAGGTGGTCATGTTTGTAAACACCTTATCAAAATTTCAATCACGATGGTTTGTTGTGGATCAAACATCTAATACTTGTGCGCAATGTGGAAAAAAATGAAGCAAAGGTTGTTGTCATAACTATCCAGTCCAGCATCCGAATAATTTCGTAAAATGGGTCCATGTATGTATTGTTCAACTGAGCAGAAATTCACAAATAAAGTACTAGTAAGCGCAATACTGTAGTTCTATATTTTAGCAATCGGTCCTCTTGTCGGTAATTTGTATTCCCGATCTCATGCCAACCACACTACATGTTTTCTCTTAATTAACAATCTTCACTGACGCCTAAGTTGTTTTGCTGACGGTTTCCAGGTTGTATTTTGCGAGCATATGAATTTTCTGAAAACTTCTTCAAATATACTTAGTTGATTATAATAATGTGTACATTAAAGCGTTGATCATATGATTTTTGAAAGTAAAACTATCAGATAGGAATGCGAAATGCGTTTTAAAATGTTAAGGGAAGAGATTGGTATAGTAATCTTGTTGTTAACGTTTGGTTTGTATATATCTATTTCATATGGTGAAATTAAAGGAATACACAAGTACACACTTCTTAAAGGAAAAAAATTCGGTATCACATAAGACACCTTGTCAAAAAGTGTATGTTGAGAACAGAACTACGATTTTAAACTGCTCTCCTTTCTTGCAAGTCTAAGTATTGTTCCTGACTGTCTGTTTTAGTATCGTCTGTTAGTAAAGCGAAATGACTTCAAAACAGTTAAGTACAAAATGCCATTGATACAATATTTCTCATTTTGGAGACGTTTTCTGGAAATCAATATAATTCATCGGATCAAAGGTTAATTCACCAAAAGATAACTCACACTTTATCAAAGCAGGCATATTTCCTAAGTCTGTAAACAGAGGATGATTTATCGCAGCGGCATATTGCATTGTGTCACTGCTCCTAACATAAGTATACTGCATAACATTAATATTATGCATAATTAAGATGTATTAAACATAAACTGTTAAAACTTAAGTTAAAAACATCTAATTCTTAGATTAAAAATAAATCTTACTAAGCTTGGAAATGGTCACAAAACACACATTTTAAAAATTAAAAATTCTAATAAATACGGATTTTTTAATCAAAATTCAGATTTGCCTCCAGTTTATAGAAATTTAGAGAGGAAACTCAAGATCTGATCATTATTAATAATAATAAATCTTAGAAAATATAAATTATTACAGGTGGAATTAAAAAAAGGTCAGATGGTGTGTTGGTATTGACAATAGTAATATCCGGTGGTGATTAGTAAATAAATTATAAATTAAAGAGCGAGTTTCAGGAGCAGGAAACAAGATTTGAGTAAAAGCGTTGTCAGCAGAGAAACTCATGTTTACTGTGGCACGTGTGGCACACTATGTTTTGATTTTCTAGTTTAATTAGGATGTCACCATATTTTGAGACAAAAATAAAAAAAATATCATATATATGTGTTGTGTGTGTGTATACCACTGTGAACAGAAAAAAGGGTCAAACGTATCAACTCTGCCTTCTTACAATTAACGACAAAGAGGAATGTGAATTTAATTAAAATTAGTGCTTTTCAATGTAAGTTACACACGCGGTTCTAAACCATTATACACCCCACACAGATACACGAAACCATTTATTATAATAGAGATCTGATGAAGGCCACTTGAACGAAAGCTTAGTTAATAAAATAATAGTATGGTTGCCACTCGTCTGTTGGTTTACCTTGGTCACTAAATAAGACTCCTAACATGGCAGACCTATTGGCTATAGTAGATAGAAGAAGTTCTGTCCGATGTTATCGAATGTTCAATGTGAAATTTAATGCCTTCTGACCATTCGGCTACAACAAAAGATACACAGTTTGCAAAGATAACATCTTTGTAATTGTTGGTGTGTATTTATGTAAAATCCGTTATAACCTTCTCTTATAATTGTGAAAACCCCTTTAGCACTTGAAAAATTTTGAGGAACGGGAAAACAAAAATACCGGCTTGACATGGATGTCATTTGCTCTTGGGCTTCGTTGTTATTAACTTCCGTGAAGTAGTACCTTCGGCGACCTGTCCCCTACGGCTTATATACGGACGCCGCTTCTCGAGCATACCTGTTATAATCGCTTTAATTATTTTATACTTTATGTAAAGCGATCTTTAATCATATGAATTACCTATAAAATCAAAAATAGAAATTAGAACATACACCTAGGCTTGGCTTGGGAAAATAACGTACTTCTTAAGCTAAGTTTAATCACTGTATTTTAAATATTAGACAAAAACCAGCTTGTCTCAGAAGAAATATGGAAAAATGCAAATGCGAACTTTTGATTATTTTTTATTGCATTTTTACACGCCACTTTTTTTCATTTTTTTCTGAAAATTTTGCGAAAAAAAATTAGGTCTAGCAAAAAACCTTTAAAAAAGAATGCGCTAAAACCACAAAATGCGCGCGGTCTTCTGGAAACTTTTTTTTTGTCTTGGCCTGCATGTCTAACCAGCAAGCCCAATATTGTTTAACGAACCGTGCGATGGGAGAGCGTCGTGGCCCACTGGTTAGGATTGGTGCCTTATGGTGCTATAGATGTCCCCGGTTCAACTCCCGGCGGACCACTTGCAGGGATTTTAATCGGGTACTAAATTCTGAATTAACGGTACAAGAGGCTATTGATTGAAATTGGAATTCGCGCTCCCCATGGTTCATTTGGACTTGAGCAAATGAAACCATGAATAACTGTACCCCGTCCTCGGAGGGGACGTTAAGAAGTAAGCCGTCGGGCCCAAGTACAGAGAGTCATACTTGCAGGCACATCACAGTATTGTCGAAAAGAGTAGTGTGATTACCCTGGCTGTCGCAATTCCGTCCCGTAAAAATGGACCCCAATAGAAAAAAGCTCCAGTTCGAGGCTTGTTCTTGGACATGGGTCGAATAAAGCAAATAAAACAAACAAATGGCGAGGTAAATAAAGTTAAGCTAACAATTTAGAGCTATGGGTCTCACCTGTTAATAGAATACGAGCGAACATACGAACATGTATTTGACGTCATAATATTAAGAAACCCCGTTTTGTGTTGGGTTTGGGGTGTGGTTTGTTTTGAATTTGTGTTCCGTTAACTTTTATCCAATTGACCCGAACAGACATGACACCCTGTGATGGATATCTTAGTTATTGACATTCCACTATTTTCATATTTTGGGGGCTTGGAAGGGTACACTAACAGAGACAAAGTACCTATTTTGGAAATTTCTTGGTTTGCGACTTGGCTACACCCAAGAAGGAGAAAACTTAAGTAGAAACTTCGTACCCCAAAATGACCAAATGTCACTTAGAACCTCCTCAATTCCTCAGCTCACGAATTGTCTAACTATTGGATACGCATCTGTTCATGAAAAATATATTAAAACAAATAGCCCCGTTAATTATTGCTGCTCCCCAGGAACCCCCTTGTCTTCCAACGGGAGAGTCAGTAAGAAGAATGAATAAATGAATGAACCAGTAAATATGACTATTTTCCTGTTTAGTTATTTACATGTTCTTGTAATCAAACAATAAAAAATAATAATATGAAATTCAGTTAACCCTCGTCCAACCAAGGATTTTTGCACGATCATCTTGTTTGGTAACAATATGACGTCATATTGACGTCGTAACTGGGAGCTTATTTATAAAGTTATTTCTAAGCAAATCTCCTAAATCAAGGGGTTTTCGACCGTTTTCGCCATTCATGCAAGCAAAATTGGTATATATTTATTTGGCAATGATGGGTGCCAAAGTAAGCATACACATGATTTTACTCTAAAAATAAGAAAAAAATACAAATATTACAAGTATTTGCTTACAGCAGCATCATACGTAACTTAAGTACCATTTTTTGGCATTTCACACAGTAAAGTATATGAGGTGGCAACCACCTTCCTACCATTCGGCTTTGACGGGATACCCTGACCTCCCTGAAGGTGGTACTTCCATTTTTTTCGCTAAAATGACCGCAAATGATGAATTTACAATTACTTTAAAAGCCGTAGATCATATTCGTTTTTGCGTTTTTAAAAAAAAAAAAAAAAAAAATGGGGGGGGGGGGGAGTACCCCCCCTCGGGTAGGGCGAGGGTTAACCCTTTATATGCTGACAGCGATCACTTTGTTTTTGCCCTATCTCCGCCCGGCCACTGTAGAAACCAATGGGAAAGTTACACTGTAGACAACGCCACCTTGTGTTCAATATAAGTAGATCGGACCTTTTTAGAACACTTATTTACACATTGTTCATTCCCCTTGTTCTCTAACGGAACAAGGGGCAGACCTTGTCCTATTAAAAGGGGGTGACCCGACTTAAGCATAGAAAGTTTTCATCTTGATAGAATTGCCTTCACCACAAAACCCCGTCTGTAAAGTTTCGTGCCTATATTTCTACCTATTTTGATGTGAGAGCTAATGAACACGTGATTTTGTAATCCCCATATCAGGTACAGACATTTGTTGTTTGTTGAGGTTCATCTATACAGTGAGTTTTGTTGTACCAGGCGAATAAAAAAGTAAACCACATAAACCAAACCAAAACAAAATAACAAAGGGAAACCACACACAAACAGAAACATACATAAAACAAATACAACCAAACGCAACCCACATTGTTTTAAAGTGTGAAACCCTGGTCCGGGGGGGGGGGGAGGTCACTTATATTCAAAGGTTGGATATGATGTGTGACAAGGACTTACGAAATGCACCCTAAACAGGTATTTCAACAGATAAACATACCTTAAACAAGTATTTTGTCTGTTTGCTCCCTAAAAAGTACGTATGCATTGAGTCGTTAGGCCTAAATTATAGGCCATACCTTTATTATCTTGCTTTGCGTTTATTCCTATTTACAGTAGTTTTTTTTTTTTTTTTTTTTTTTTTTTTTTTTAATTTAGTATGATATACCCTAAACCCTAAATCACAATTTCCGGGTAAGAAAAAATACCTTTTTTCATTTTGCTGTTGTGACACCCTAATCAATGTACGCGCGTACATTCCCGGTTGGGAAAAGGGCCCTTTTTACGCGTTTTCTTGTTCACGCAATCATATTCCACCTTTGAATACAAGTGCCCCCCCCCCCCCCCATCCCCAGGGACCTGGTTCCTTATTCACGTGGAACACCATGTAGTTACATTCTCGGGCACTTTTCCTGTACAGCTTCAGTTATTCTTTGCAAACAAAGAAGTTGACTTGGGATATAAGTTGTTACCATAAAATAGATAAAACGCACAGATGGTAGTCCAGTGTATTACGGTAGATAGCAATGGTATAATTCTTTCCGATTGCGACAACTGTCAATATAAGGAGATTGGTCTAAAAATTGAAATTGATCATATCATGCAGGGCAGTTGAAAAGAATCAGTTTAGTCCAGCGCGGCGGGCGTACACAAACAGCATTAATGTGATTAACGTACTCGGCCTGAAAAATTTAAGTAAGGGATTAACAGCTACTGATTTACATATGCTTCTTTAAACAGAACCCTACAATGATATCTAGCTGGAACAAAGTGCAGCCATTTGTCGAATCCGAGCTTTTTCGAGGGTCAACTAGGGATTTGGCCCACTGTCATTAATTTTAACACTTAAAGTCTGCCTCAGAGATTAGAAATATTATTTTTTTTGTGAATATTGAACATAGCCAGCTAGAAACTAAGATAGAACCTAAAAATGCACAAGCCCGAAACTGAGATGAATGGGATTTTTCGTTTTGATGCAGTAAACATTTATGTGTAGTATTACGATCCTAGGATACGTGTATAACAAAAATTCCGTCCGAGAATTTATAACAAAAGTGTGATTTTATATATGAAGGGAATTCGATTTAAGCTTAGCAATTTTCACACAGTGATTTAGTATATGGACAAGGCATTAGTAAATGAAAAAACACGATTTTTTTTGGAAATGAGGGCGCCCTCTCAGAAAATCTCTGAGTCGGCCTTTAAGGACCAAGGCGGGTTTTCATTCTCGTGGTGCCCAAGGACCACCCCCCAGGAACCCCCTTTCCCGAGGAAATATTTGCACGCAAGTTATTCCGCTGTGAAGGTCATAAGACAACCCCAATCATCAATAAAAAATGAAATCTGTTTTTTGGGATGACAATTAGGGGCAAACATTTCTTTTCAAAACACGCAAAAATGGGCAAAAAGATGAAACAATTCAAATGAGCCTTGCGTTAACATCAAACCTTTTGAACACTATGTTGTTGAATCGACTCTAGAAGAACAAATAAATACAAAACTGCCCAGGTTACGATAATCCGTATTTACGGGTTTTGCAAATTTCACGTACTTTTCCCATAGACTTTGTTATAGTAACGGGTGGCAAAGTCCACGAGGAAATTGTTTGTGTTTTCAGCACATACAGGATTAAATTATTTTAATATTACTAAATGTTGTTTAATGGGTGAAACTATATCAGCAAAAAAAGGCTTTGGGTTCTTTGGTTTTTAAAAAAAATATCTCAGCTGACTTTCCGCTTGTGCATCGGGGGGGGGGGGGGCATCACTAATTAACTCATTGCGCTTGGTCGATATTAATTGGTGGGTATGAAAAGAAGCCATTTCAAAAAAGTTAGACATCAAAAAAAAAACTCGGCAAATCAAAAACCCACGACGTAAAGCGGCAGGCGCGAAAACAAATTGTGGGGGTCCAAAGGCTCTCCCCGAGATAGGTTTCTACAGAAGATCTATACTGTCAGCCTGCCAAGCATGGAATTGCAAGGGTTCCCAGCTTCCTGGTGAGAAATCGGCACTCGACGAAATCACCGTACTACTTGTATAGAACAACGTCCATTTTCCCTGTAGAAAGAGATATGTACTCGGGCCTGAAAAAATTTTAAATAAAGTGATTTACACTTACCCGTATGCTCCTTTAAGCAGAACATAACACTGGATATCTAGCTGAAAATTTCAGCATTGGCGAAATCCGAGCGTTTTCGAGGTGTCCACTTAGGGATGGGGCCCATGTCACCAGGTACAAGCGGGGCAGGAGGTGGGGGGGGAGTGAGCGGGGGGAAAGCGGAAAAGCACCAACGAAAGTGGCCAGGGTGAAGAAAAAAAAAAGAAAACCAAAAGCAGAAACCCGCGGGCCAACTACCCCCCCCCCCCCCCCCCCTTTCTGGTTCACGCCGATTAAATCGGAAAATAAAAATAGTGTTTTTTTTTAAAAACAACAATAATTGTCCTTAAAGGTGCAAACGAGAGAGTGACAGTAGGTGTCCTAAAAAATCGAAAGTATGATTTTTGCCTGATGTAAAACTTTCCATCAAAATATCCCCATAAAAGGATTAAGCTGATAAATGTTTCTTTGTCAAAAATGTGAAGTTCTAATTCGTAGGGGAGCAAATACGAAATTCAGCCTATGTTTTACCATTTAAATATAACCAAATCAAAATCACTTTTTTTTTTCTCGCTTTTAAGACATTTCTATAGCCAAATACAATGTAGGAAGTCGATTGAGTCCGGATCTATATAAATTACTATGTGACACAATATGTGGGTGCTCAAAATCTCTCGTTGCACCTTTAACTGTGACATTTCAAACAGTTTTGCCATTGAATTTGGATTCCGTCCATAATGTCCATTATAAACATGATTCTTTTTATATGCCAAAGACCGATATCCTCAACGCTTTGACAAGAGCAGTTTCTGAGTTATTGTCATTTCACCTACCACTTAGGGATGTCATATATCACTAGTTTTCCAATTGTACAAATGTAATTGTAATTGTAAGCATTCATTCTAAAAGTAAATTATGCCCAGTTGTGACCAAGGTAGAGTATTTTTTAAGATAAAACCACATTTTATAATAAAAAGGAGAGGGATGTTTCATTTGTAAATGTACCCTCACACAGTATTAACATAAACAGTTAGACACGCTATAATTTTTAATCGGTCGCATTACGTGTGGCTATCTGCGGAAAGGTGTATTCAAGACAACGGGCTTTGTAACGAGGGTTTAAATTTACTGTATACTCTTATAATTCATAAACACTTTGTAGATGAATTCCTGTTAAAAGTAATGGGAAATATATAGGAAAGTTAACATAATTAACCGAATAGCTCTTCTTGATATTTGAAAAAACAAATAAAGTTGAAATAATACGTCACTATGTGACGTGACAATATACATGTAAGGTGTTTTCAGAGGACAATGTACGTCGCGTCAATACGTAGTTATGTGAAAAATGATTTAATTTCGCTGTGCAAATAAAGAATGCATCGGGCAAAATATGACATATGTGTGTAACGGCAAATACTTCAAAATTGACAGCATGTGAGGCGATGGTCCTAGGGGCATATATATCTTCCACCAATGTGTCGTTATTAATGCAAACATTTTTTTATTTTTTTTTTTTATTATTATTATCATTGCAAATATATCATAATTAAGT